>RDPX01000066.1:95275-112555 GCA_003991215.1 Morbakka virulenta
TTCCTTTGGTGAATTTTTAATCCTTTCAATCCTTTACATACTTTTCCGCATGAACACTTAACACCAGCTGTCACATTACTGGTATAACTGTCTCTATTGTTTTTCCTAATCAATGGCAAGTTAATTTCCCCATTGGGATTGCAAGTGTTTTCCTGTAACCGTTTTTTACATCTCCAGACATGGCGTCCAAGCGATTGAAATTCCTTTCCACAGAAACTACAAACTACAAATAGTGTCAAAAAGTATCGAAAACTAAACTCAAACATTATTCCAATAAAATCCTTGTGCGACGACGAGTCGATTGATATGAAATTGTACTTGTAATATTAAAAAATTAGGCAAATATTTTGGGATTAAACAAGAGCCGTGTACAGAGACGTCTGCACGCCACCGCTCGACAGCAATCAATAATAATAATAATAATAATAATAATAATAATAACAATGATAATGATGATGATGATGAGGAGGAGGAGGATGATGATGTTGTTGATGATGATGATGATGATGATGATGATGATAAACGTCACAAGAAAACTGACACAAAGAGAAATGAGTTAGATGAAGAGAACAAAGAAGACGAAGATAACTCAGAAAAACTACAAACAGAAGGCGAAAATGAAATCCAAGATATTAATATTTCTTCAGTCAAAGTATATTCGATTTATTCTAGTCGCCATTTGTCAAAGAAAACTTTTAAAACTGGAATAAGTGATCATCTGCTGACTGTTCCATTTTTAGCATAGCTCTATTTTATTTACTCATTTAAAATAAAAAAGTTTGAAAACAGACTAATTCAACTATTTCTCAAGTGACGACAAGTAAATGGTGCAAACGTTGTTGCATTGGATAGGCTTTTAAAATATCTGGATTGTTAGACTGGTTAGTTGTGATAGTTAGTGGATTCTTAAATACAAGAAAAAACAGTTAGGGATTATTTTTAGGGGTTATTTTGACCCATTTAGTCGCAAATGATGAACAGCAGAACACATCTTGACATTTCACAATTTGTAGGCAATATAAAGATTGTTGGCAAAGCCAAGCAGGATTTACTCTCAGTGGCAAGAAATCCAAAAGATCTGTTTTCGTTTGCAAGACCGATTCACATATCAATGTAAAAAACGAATAAAATATCTTTACGATTTACACCCTGTTTCCTCTTATTAAAACCTTGACCATTACGTCGATTTGTTTTCCCTTGTCTTTCGCAGGTTCGACGTACTGAGCATCAACTGTACATGGCTGGGCACACGAGTGAAGAAAACTGGAAGGGCGGCGATTAAGTTTTTTTCTCCGAAAAATACAACAAGATAATTGCTTTCAAGCAACCCTAAAATTCCACAAAAGTGAACGGGGGAAGTTCGACTGCAGATTACGAGATTGGACTCTTGCCCGAAATTAGGTTTCGGCTAGTTTGACTGGTTACTACTTTTCAAAATCCACCATCATGACACTGGTGGATAACAAGAGGTCTGGGACCGCTGAAAGCTGAGATGGCGATAATATTCATTTAATCTTCAGAAAAAACCTCTCCCTTAAAGAACGCAAAGAGAATCAGTCTAATGTATGAGGATTCTTTTGATAGAAATCCTTTGACTTAGGTGTTGTTTGCGGGTTTTTTCCTTATCAAGAAAACAAAACATCTACTGAAAAGAGTTAGAAACTGACATTGTTAGTCTTCTACTCTCAACTATTGCAAGGCATGTATTGTCGAATTAATTATCATGGTCCAGTCGAAGAATACTGTATTTGATCTATTTAATGCCTGGGGCGTTAGGATGGGCGTCAGTTAGAATGGGGCGTTAATTAGGAAGTATGGGTTAATTCAAAAATTCCAGAAAGGAAATTTGTGTACCTTATCCTCTGAATTTCTTCCAAGTATCTCAAAAACATTATACAACGGAGAAAATAGAACAACCTCAAAACAACCAAACAACAATTTATCAAACATTTTTATAACAAAACCAATGAATAACAAATAAATCTCACGATGGTAGTACTAATCTATACAAAGTTATTCATCACGGTCAGAGTCATTCAAATGTTTTGGATCATTGGCATCTTCCACGTCAGAATCCGTGATGTTCGCAAATGGATTTGTACTGCCGTTAAATGATGGATCTCTCAGCAAATTCATTTGTTCCCTAAGCATTCCTCTGCCAGATTCACATGGCTGTTAATTCTTGAAACAATGTATGTAATCGTCTTGGCTGCCATCAGTCGGTCATGTAAGTGCACCTGATTTGAAAGAATTTGCCACCATTTCTATCTGCAAAGAATCCCATGACTCGATAACCCATTCTACAATTATTATTCTTGGAACAAATATGTGATTTCCAGCTTCTGTGTATTCGTGTACTCCTGCAGCCAACCACTCGTCATATTTATTTGCAATAAAAGATTTAAACGGCTTATTCCACACTACATCCGGGGCCTGCACATACTTAGTGCATCCACCTGGTAAAATAACATGTTCTGTGTTTGCAGACTTTAGAGTTGGTCGAACGTCGGCGGTCATATGAGCTTCAAAAGAATCCTATGCAAGCAATCCCCGTGAGAAAGAAAACATATCAACAACCGACTTAAACCACTGGATAGTTAACTGCTCATTCATCCAAACCTTTGAAGAAGATTGAACTACGCACCTACGTTTAAATTCATCGTTTAACGATTTACATTCGCTTTTAGCACTAGAAAATACAATGAACGGTTTTAATTTGTTTCCGTCTCCTGTCACTATTAAGCAAACAGATACACGTACCTTCTCATGGCCGGTTGTTTTTAATGGAATATCTCGCTTTCCTGACTGACTAATAGTTATATTGGAGGCCATGTCTGCCCACACAGGGGTTTCATCTCTAGCTATAGTAAACGCTGGGGCGAATGAAAATTTGTTCAGTAATTTCCGTACGTTCAATACGTACAAAGCTATCTTATCGATCACGTTTGCCGAATCCTTTTGCGATGTGGTTGTTCTTCGACGTAGCGATAGCCCATTTTGTGTTAAAAACGTATTGATCCAACCGGTGCTGGTAAGGAAAGCATCTTTTTCTGCGGGATCACTGCGTTTTTTATCGAAGAGGGATTTTGCTATCACCATCATCATTTTCCGGGAAACACACAGTAAGTTACTTCTCCGCTCCAAAACCCATTCTACTAATATTTGTTCATGTTGTTCAACCATAAACGGTCGGCCAGCCCCACCAAGTCGTTTACGTTTTGCACCAAGCAACTGTGCTTTTTTGCTAATAATATTTTCTTCATTCTGACACCATTCTCTGGCCCTTTTCCGATCAACATTGAATTTTTTAGATGAAGCCTGAATCGAGTTTTCCTTTGCGAATGAAATAATACTTGATTTTAACTCCATTGTAAACGAGCGTCTTTTTTCACCTTTGTCAGAAGTCGATTGCTTGATATCATCACCCATTTTTCTTTTCGTCAAAAGCAGTTCAAACAAAAACCAGTTTGATGTGGTGTGTACGTGTTCTGCAGACTTAAGCTAAGAAATATTATTAACTGGGAACTGTATTACGAACGATTGAAGACTGAAACAGATTTTACATGGTAATCGAATATAACATTTGATGCTGGTTTATATCAATCGACACGTATATCAACAAGTACATCAACAGGACATCATATAGCAAATACAAACTGTACAAACACAGTTAGACAACATAGTTACAGGAAAGAGAATCAAAGTTACAAATCAACACACTAAGATATGGCACCAATCCCAGCTAGAACCAATATTACATTGAAATAAACGTATTTCAGTTAGAACTGCAGGATGAAGTAAAAAATTCAAACCTTTTCAGACGTTTGATTTTATAACATTCCATTGCAGTGTCAAAACGTTAAAAATAAATGTTGCAGAGGATAGAATGGCTCGAGCATTGCCTGCGGAAGAATTTGAATTGTGCTACAAAGTTGAGTTCAATACGGTTTTACGTGGCTACCATGTTTATAAAGAGGTGTGGAGCGGTTATTGCACCGAACAATTGTATTGCAAGCATGACATGCGAGAAGAGGCTTTAGAAAATGACGAACATGCGATTGGTGTTAATACACTCAATTCTTCTATATTAATCGGCCATATACCGACAGCGCAATCCAGCTTAATTCACTTCTTTTGGATGAAAAATGCTGAAAATCAAGTATTGTGTAATGTTACTGGTAAAAGATATCGAGAACTTGGACTTGTGTTCCAGCGACATACAATGCTTTAACAAAACACAAAAAATTGGCTTTAATTCTTGATGCTGAGATCATCATTAGGTTTCTTGGAGTCGGCGTCGACTCCTGGTGACATTATGCACTGTCTGCCTCCACTTCACTCTGTCTCGTACGTTAACTTTGAGCAGTGCCAGATTTCTGCCCATGGGTTCACTCACACCATCTATCCATCTTTGTCGTGGCCTACCTCTTTTCCTTCCTCCCTCGCATATCGATAACATAAGATACTTTTCCAAACATCCATCTTTTCTCATTATATATCCGAAGTACCTCAGCCTTTGCTTTACTATCCGTCCTTCCAGAGTTAATTTAGGTGCTATTCTCTCACTTATTGGTTTCCTTTTTTGTCCACGGAATCTTTAACACTTTTCTTCAACACCACAGTTCAAATGTATCTATGCGTCTCCTGTCTTGCTTTTTAATCGTCCAACTTTCACATCTGTACATGGCTATGGAAAATTTCATAGTTTCGACTACTGTGATTTTGGTCTTCCTTGATATGTCATTGCTCTTGATGATTTTATGCAGATTTGACAATGCATTCTTTGCCATGCCGAGTCTTCTCCTGATTTCATCAGATGATTCTCCTTCTTCGTTTAGCAACCTTCCTAGAAAATTGAATGATTGCACAACCTCGATCTTCTCTCCGTTAATCGTGAAATCTTTCAATTCGTCCATCGTCATTATTTTTGTCTTTTTAAGGTTCAGATGAAGGACTGCCTGTGCAGTTGCTACCTTTACTTTTCTCAATAAGCATCGTAAGTCTTCTACATTTTCTGCCATGGGAGTGGAATCATCTGCATACCGTAGATTGTTTATAGTTCATCCTGCAATCTTTACTCCAAATTGTTCTTCTTCCAGGCATGTCAAGCGCATAGTAGCTTCTGCATATAGGTTTAAGAGGTAAGGAGATAAAAAACAACCCTGTCTCACTCCTTTGCCAATGCTGAACCAATCAGTGTCTCCTTGGTTTGTTCTTACTGTTGCCCCTTGACTACCATACAAATTACTCATGAGCGGTATCAGATGTTCAGGAACTCCCATATGTTGGGAGTGGATGATGATCAATGCAATCAAAGGCCTTGCTTTAATCAATGAAACAAGGAAAAACTTTTTTCTGGTACTCTCTTGCAGTTTCCATTAGCCATCTCATATTTGCAATGTGGTCACCTGTTCCTCTTCCTCTTCTAAAACCAGCCCGCTCTTCCGATAGCTCTCTCTCCATGTAAGGTTCCATTCGTCTTTGACTAATTATAATTTAAGGGCAAATAAAGAATCCTGTTTTACTGTCAGAGCTTTTGTTTTCATTTACCTCATGTGGAAACTGGAAATGCTCAAAAGCCTTGAAGCTGACAGAGGAACCTTTTCCTATTGCGTAGGACCCGAGAACTTAGGCTAGAATATTTATAAATAATATTTATGACAAAGATGACAGTAAATTACCAGACCCAGAATGCCAAGACCTGAAAGGTGGGTACTTAGTGAGAGAATAATCCAAACCATGGCAATCAATGCAAACAAAAGGAAAATATGATAAATCTATAATAAGAAGCACTTTATGCTCCAAAATCAAAGAAGTATTTCAATGTTTCAAAATTCGATTCTTCTACACAGCGATCATCCTTTGACGACAAAATATAAATAGCAATTGAGTTTTTCAGAGTATAAAAACTCTTTGACAACTTCTGCAACCCTTAAAACAGGGGTAATTTTAGACTTACCTTAGAAAGATTAAACACAACATGCAGCAATGGGTAGTTAGTGTTGATTTAAAGGTTCTCGGTATTATATCAGGTCTGCAGTCAGGATTCCCCCACCAGGTCTACTTCGTGTGGGTTTGGGATAGCCGAGCTCGCCAAAAACGTTATGCCAAAGAAAAGAGGCCTGAAAAAACTGATCAGATTGTCGGGACACATAAATTTACAAACCCTTCTCTTGGTAATGAAGAAGTTCTCATCATCGTACTTCTTTTTATTAAGCTGGGTTTGGTGAAGCAACTTCTAAAGGCACTGCATAAAAATGTAAGTCCCTATGAAAATCTGACAGGAAAATTTCTAGAACTGAGGCAAGCAAAGGTAAAGGAAGAAATATTTTGGGGAACTGATATTAGAGAGCTACAGGTTTCAAAGAGAATCTTAACCAAGTAGAAATTCGTGCTTGAAAAGCTTTCTTGGCAAACACTGAAGTGATTTATCTATTGGTGCCTCCGAAAACGAGGGGTAAGTGAAAAGTTCGTGAGAGTAATCAGAAGCTTTTACACATGCTGTGAAACCTTCGTAAGAACAGGTGCAGGAGAGACATCCCCTTTCGAAGTCAGGGTAGGATTGCACCAAGGATCAGCCTTGAGCCCGCTGCTGTTTATCATCATCATGGACATAATCTGGGAGGAAATATGCAGAGGTACTCCACAGGAACTCCTTTTTGCTGACGATTTAGCCATTACAGCCAACGATGAAAGGGAGCTGCAGGAGAGAATGGGAGAGTGGCAAGAAGCTCTGGAGAAGAGAGGCCTCAAAGTGAATGCAAAGAAGACGGAAGTAATGTTATCAAGTAGGCAAGTTGTCGAAGCCCCTAAGGTAGTGGATATCCATGGAGAGGAGATAAAGACAGTGGATAAGTTCAAGTACTTAGGTTCCATCATTGAAAAGAAAGGAGGTTGTGAGGAAGAAGTCAAGGCAAGAATTGGGAGTGCCTGAAGGAAATGGTGTGAGGGTAGTGCAGTTGTCCGCGACAAAGAGGTGCCACTCCATCTCAAGAGCCATTTCTGTAAGACAGGCATTAGACCTGTTATGCTACATGGAGCTGAAACCTGTCCATTGAAGAAAGCACAAGAAAGAAAGCTGGAAACCACAGAGATGAGGATGGTGTGATGGATGACTGGATTATCTCTGTGGGTGCACAGAACAAGTGCAGATTTGAGAAGGAGTGCCAAAGTAGTCGAAGTGGGGGCCGAGGGGGCAAGGCTAGAGAGGCTAGACTTCGCTGGTTTGGACACCTGATGAGGAGAGAGGAGAAAATTATTGTGAAGTAAGTGTGCCATCAGCAGGTAGTTGGAAAAAGAGTTAGAGGGCCCAAGAAATTGAGATGGAGATGCAGAGTGCAGATTGACATGAAAACAGTTGGCGCCGAGGAGGACGACGCAAGCCGAGCAGGCGAGCGAACTTGACGTTGGAAGAACACCGAAGGAAAAGAAGAAGATCTTTATCAATCTCACTCAACCCCCCACCCCCCACCCCCGTTTTGCACGCTGGTCCTCTAAAAAAATATTTTCTTTGAAAGTAAAGTAACTGATACTGGTATGTTGATACGAATTTCAGCAAAAACAGGCCTGGAATAATAACTAGGAACCACAAGACATTGGATCTATTACTTGCAAATAAGGCAAAACAAACTAAAAAAAATTACCAAGGACATATTTGTATCAGTGTAAACTAGGAACTTGGAAAAGGGGAAAAAACCCAGAAATTTCATATTTCACAGAATTCACTTAATTCACAGAAAGTACTTCAATGAATTACTCGAACAAGGCCTAAAAACACAATAAAACTGTTTCTTTAAAGGGAAAATAAAAAAGGATTTCGTTGTGGTTGGCAGCACTTGTCCAGGCTTTTCTGTTACTCATGAGAACTATCCAGGTTTCTTAATCCCCTGAACGCTTTTTTTTGAGACTTGGATTTGTAGTCATATGAAAACCACACAGATATTTTTTTTCAGCAGTTTCAGGTATGTATGATTTAGTATGAGATGTTTTTCAAATATTTCCAAGAGAAAAATTAAGAACAGGTAGATTAGAATAAAAAAAAACTGTCATATTTACGAGGAATTCTAGATGAATTTGTTAACATTCATGAAAGAAACCTTCAGGAAAACGCATGAAAACGTGATTCTCATCAATGAGGTAGACTCTGGCAACGAGAAATGCAAATAGAAATTAAAACAAAATATATGAATTAGTGATACAAGACCTGAAAGACTATAAATTATGAAAGAAGTGTATGGCGTGAGGGAGAGAGAAACATCGAGTTTATGAATATCTCGTTCATAGAAGACAGTTGCTATTCAGTCATCAGCTGGTTTTATATCCCAAATGCTATTTTACCATCAGTAAGGAAGGTGTTTCAGGTATTCGAGGGACCGACGCGGTTAAATACAAAACAATCCTCTGTCATTTTGAATTTCTCTGCTTGATGGAACAGGGTTTTTGTTAAAATGCCGGCTGACGGCCGAAAAACATCCGGTACAAAGTGGCCGTCGTTTTGTCATTGACGGTACAATAGTATTCGGGATATCCAACCTTCTGTCTGCTAAATAGCAACTGCCTGAATTAAAAGAAAAAGTAGATTAAATAAATTCATTAACTGTAACTATGTTAAGGTCGTGAAATGATCTTGTCACATTNGGAAGGTCGTTACGTACAAGAGTGGCAATACCATGCTTAGAGTGTTTGATTGAACCAATGAGAGAAAAGCCATATATCTTGATTTTGTCGTCATTGGTGGCATGTGTTTCTTGCAGTAGAATAACGGAAATTGAATTGTCCATGGCGATTTTTTGAATGACTTCACATTTTGGTCGTGTAAGGCCTTCTACATTTAATTGAAGGATAGCTGGACCAGATGGTTCATGTATCTTTGACATGTCGTTAGATTGTCTAGTTTGTCTCTGTTGTTCAGGTATTGGCATTAGTTTCCCAAAGTTAGATTGGTACTTGCAGGCTGGACCACGAGGAGGTTGCCAATATCCAGCCCAATATTTTCTTTGAAAGTAAAGTAACTGATACTGGTATGTTGATACGAATTTCAGCAAAAACAGGCCTGGAATAATAACTAGGAACCACAAGACATTGGATCTATTACTTGCAAATAAGGCAAAACAAACTAAAAAAAATTACCAGGGACATATTTGTATCAGTGTAAACTAGGAACTTGGAAAAGGGGAAAAAACCCAGAAATTTCATATTTCACAGAATTCACTTAATTCACAGAAAGTACTTCAATGAATTACTCGAACAAGGCCTAAAAACACAATAAAACTGTTTCTTTAAAGAGACAAAGGGAAAATAAAAAAGGATTTCGTTGTGGTTGGCAGCACTTGTCCAGGCTTTTCTGTTACTCATGAGAACTATCCAGGTTTCTTAATCCCCTGAACGCTTTTTTTTGAGACTTGGATTTGTAGTCATATGAAAACCACACAGATATTTTTTTTCAGCAGTTTCAGGTATGTATGATTTAGTATGAGATGTTTTTCAAATATTTCCAAGAGAAAAATTAAGAACAGGTAGATTAGAATAAAAAAAAACTGTCATATTTACGAGGAATTCTAGATGAATTTGTTAACATTCATGAAAGAAACCTTCAGGAAAACGCATGAAAACGTGATTCTCATCAATGAGGTAGACTCTGGCAACGAGAAATGCAAATAGAAATTAAAACAAAATATATGAATTAGTGATACAAGACCTGAAAGACTATAAATTATGAAAGAAGTGTATGGCGTGAGGGAGAGAGAAACATCGAGTTTATGAATATCTCGTTCATAGAAGACAGTTGCTATTCAGTCATCAGCTGGTTTTATATCCCAAATGCTATTTTACCATCAGTAAGGAAGGTGTTTCAGGTATTCGAGGGACCGACGCGGTTAAATACAAAACAATCCTCTGTCATTTTGAATTTCTCTGCTTGATGGAACAGGGTTTTTGTTAAAATGCCGGCTGACGGCCGAAAAACATCCGGTACAAAGTGGCCGTCGTTTTGTCATTGACGGTACAATAGTATTCGGGATATCCAACCTTCTGTCTGCTAAATAGCAACTGCCTGAATTAAAAGAAAAAGTAGATTAAATAAATTCATTAACTGTAACTATGTTAAGGTCGTGAAATGATCTTGTCACATTATTAGTCTGAACTGTGGCATTGTGAATGAAATGGTATGAAATAATATGAAATTGTTTTTTATTGCAAGTATTGGCAACTGTGAGTAACGACATTACTATTACTGTTCCTGACATCAACAGCACGAGTGTCATTATTTTGTGTGTGTGTGGGGGGGGGGGGAGTTTAACGTCATTTTCCCCAGTAACTGGGGCTAAGACGGTACCCTTCATAGAGACTTGGATTTAGCAGTGAGGAATTTCTTGGGTGGATGCCTTTCCTGACGCGTTGTTGGTTTGGGTACATAACGTAACAATGGTACAGAAGACTGTGACATTATTTTTAAATGCACTGAGTTCTAATTTTGACCAGGGGTGCTATCAACAAAGAGACCCTACATTTGCTCCATTTTATTAAAGGTCCAGAAACACTTCTAAGTATTTAGCACCGATAGTTCTAATGCCTAGTGCCACTTCTCATAAGTGATGGTCTTAGCTGACTTCATAAGCAATGTAGAATATACTGGGCATGTCTATTCTCACCATGCTTTCCTCACTAGATACTTTTAGCAAATAATGGGAGATACATTGGAAAACATTTCATGAGTCAATGCTGAAATCATAATAATTTGCAATATTTGTTTTTAACTGACCTGACCACTCCACTTGGCCTATGTTTCTCAGCTGTGAAATATGCCAGCTCCACATGGTGTAGATCTAGTCATGCCTACAATCTAGATCCCTTGCTGCACCTACAGAACAGTGGCCAGCTGCTTGAAACCAACACCCAGGGCATGCGTCTATGCTCTGGCTGGAATTGCACTGCCTAGTATTCACCGGGAGGTCATGAGCCACAATGAACAATTGAAGCAAGACAATGATGAAAGACATCCTCTCTACCAGTAACAACTGACCAGAAGCATCTGCCATCAAGAAACAGCTTCATGGAATCCACAGAGCCCCTAGCAGTCTCCATGGATGCTGCCATTGAAGAGAAATGGCTAGAGTCGTGGCACAAAAACAGCATGGCTCCTGTATGGTTTACCAGAGGCATTATACCAACACAGGAGCTTGCGTCAGGCAACCATCTCAACTGGTCAACCTGGCAGACGCTGAACTCCCTGAGAGCGGGTCAAGGTAGATGCAAGGTCTCTCTGAAGGCCTGAGGCATATGCAACTCAAGCACTTGTGACTCCGGAAGCGAACAGTCACTGAGCCACTTGTTGACTTGGACCCTGGCACCTGGCTGTACAGAGGACGACCTTGCTAAACCAACTGACAAGGCTATAGTGACTGTCAAGTTCTGGAGCAGGACTATATAATAGAAGAACTGACCTGGCTTGGAAGCCTTGTTAACCTAATGAAGTAAATGGCATCCTCCATCACATATTAACATAGGTGAGTGTAGATAAAAATAAGTATTGATAAGGAATACTAATTGTGTCAGTACAGAAATAAAGATAAGTGGTAATTCAACTAAAACTACATCATCTTATTCATCATCATATTCGGTTTAATGTCTGCTTTACATGCTGGCATGTGTTGGATGATTTCTTGAAATTGACTTCCAAGTTATCCTACCCTTCACCAGGTCTCTGTTGACACCTTTTTCTTTCAGATCCATCCTTATCACTTCCTCCCATGTTTTCTTTGGTCTTCCTCTGCCAGTGGTTCCTGTCACCTTGATTGTTCTGCATCTGCTTGCCCAAGCATTCTTGTCCATTCTCTCCACATGACCAAACCAACGGCGCCTCCTATTCTGCATACAGCTGCCAATACTGTCCAGATTCAATCTCCTTCTGAGTTCATTAGAACTGAGCCTGTCCTTTAGACTTATGTTGCACATCCATCTTATCATTCTCATGTCATTCCGTTCCATGCAGCTCACATCTTTAGTTTTCACTGGCCAGGTTTCACACATCATTGTACCATACACACATGCCTGGTAGACTCTACCTTTGGTAGGTAATGGCAGAGCTTTGCTGGTTAACAATGGCAATAGCTCCCTGAACTTACTCCATCCACTGTTAACCCTTGCTGTTACACTTGCACCAGCTCCTCCCTTAGCTCCAAGGGTGTCACCAATGTAGCAAAACTTCTAGACAACTTCAATTTCCTTGCCCTCCAAATGCACTTTCCATAGGTCTAAGTCACAGGTTGCCTCTCCTTCTATGCACCTCTTGCAGCTAAAACAGTTACTTTCTGTCAGTTTGCCCTTTATTCCACTGCACTGTTTATGTAGCCAGTGCTTGCAAGTACCGTAATAGATTGAGTTGCTCCCAACTCCCTTCCCACAGACTGAACAGGGAAACTTTCCTTTCTCCAATGGCTTTCCTAAATTGCAACCACTGACCATCACTTTTGTCTTTCCCATGTTCACTCTTAAGCCTTTATCTTCCAAACCCTTCTTCCAAGTCTCTAACTTACCAAGTAGACCATCCAATGTCTCACTGGAGAGAACCAGGTCATCTGCATATAGCAATTCCTCAGGGCAACCCTTTCTAAACTCTCTTGACAGTGCTTCCAAAACACAAATAAAAAGCAGTTGACTTAGTAAAGATCCCTGATGAACTCCAACTCCCACACCAAAACTCTCAGTATAGGAACTGTTGACCCTTACCCGACTTTTAGCATTTCTGTACATTCCATGAACAACCTTAATCAGCCATTCACTTACTCCTAGTTTACGTAAAGCCCACCAAAGAACTTCTCTTGGCACTCTGTTAAAGGCTTTTTCCAAATCCACAAAGGCAAAGTACAGCTTCTTGTTCTTCCCAAGGTACTTCTCTTGCATTTGTCTAAGGATAAAAATGGCATCAATAGTTCCTCGTCCAGGCATAAAACCAAATTGTATGTCCTCAATGTTTATTTCACTTCTAATTTGTTTTTCCATAACTCTTTCAACAACTTTCAGGACTTGGTCCATTAGCTTTAATCCTCTGTTATTATCTCTTTCTAGAGCTTCTCCTTTTCCTTTGTAGCAATTGATAATTGTACTTATTTCCCAGTCCTCAGGAATGACACCATCTCTTATGATCTGATTTGTTAGATCAGTGATCATCTCTATACTTCTTTCACCTCCTGCTTTGACCATCTCTTCCACAATTCCTGAAGGAACAGCTGCTTTGCCTTTCTTTATTTTCTTTACAGCTTCCCTCACCATTTCTTTCTCAATGAAAATGGCTGGTCCAGATACTGTTTCTACCTCTCCAAGATTTTCTCTGTCCCAAGAAAACTCTGTATTCAACAATCTCTCATAATAGCACTTCCAGGCATTCTTCTTTTCAAGTTCACTTGTTGCAAGTTCTCCATCATCATTCCTGATACACTTTTCTCCAGTGATATCCTGATTAGTCTTGATCATCTGCTTAGCTATCTTGAATACTTCATTCTTCTGGTCAGTGTTGCCCAATTCAAATATTTACTTGCCATTATCTCAGATAAAAAGTACAATATAAACATTTGGTTTCAGAAAACAGAAAAATTGGGCTAGAAATCTTTGTGCAGGGATACAACAATTAAATTACTGTGCTTCTCTAATTAAACATAAAGCCATCGTCGAAATTGGTCAAAAATAAAAACCAGAATTATGTAACAGAAGTTGAAATCCAACTTGTTATGTATTATCACCCTGTTTTATGCACACATAATCACAAAGAGGAATGCACACAGTGGTTTCAGTGCACACCTGGATAAAAAGTATATTTGTGTCTTTTACTTGGTAAATCATCCTAATTATATACAGTTTTTACATAAAAAAAATCTGGATTAATGGTTATATAACCTTACATTTGAAAGTAAATCAAATAAGCATTGTTACTCTTTTTCATATTTTGGTTTTCCAAGATGGACAAATTGCCTCCTCCTTCCTCACTCAACTTTGACTCTTCAAATCTATCTCAGGCATGGAAGACCTGGAGACAAGCATTTGAGTTATTGTTATTGGCAACTGAGGCTGATGTTAAACCAGATAAAACTAAGACTTCAATTCTTCTGACATGTATTGGTCAGCATGGAAGAGAAATTTATAATACCTTTGACTTTCCGACAGACCAGCACAGGATGAACTTTAATTGTATTTTATCAAGTTTTGAGGAACATTGCAGTCCCAGGAAACCTATAACTATGCTTAGACATAAATTTTTTAATTATAAGCAGATTCCAGGCCAAACATTTATGGAATTTGTCTAAGTGAACCTATGTGAACACTGTGAATTTAGTACTCTTCAAGATTCTCTCATTCATGACATTATTATTTATGGCATCTTAGATTCTAAATTAGGAGAACAAATGCTATGTGAAGTTGATTTGGATCTACCAAAAGCCATTAAATTGGGACAGGCAGTAGAGGAGACTCAGAAACATCTTAATGAGTTTAAGAGTGCAAACCCATCTTCTGTATGTCATATTAAATCAAAATATAGGACTCAAAAAACACAACAACAGAAATCTCCAGAACTTATTAATCGATGTAAGTTTTGTGGAAACAGCCACCTTCGTGGAAAGTGCCCAACCTATGGCAAGAAATGCAGTAATTGTAAAAGGATAAACCATTTCTCTCATCTTTGCCCCCAAAGGAAAGTTCATGCTGTACACACTCCTACTGATGATGACTCTGAATTCGAGAATGATTTTTTGTTGATACTATTTACTCCAGTTCACCCACAGTGGATTGCTCCTCAACTTATTCTCAACCTTATATTATTGATGTTCTTGCACCAAATACTTTGTCATGGAAAGTCACACTTGTTTTGAACAAATCTCCAGTAAACTTCAAAATTGACACAGGTGCAAATGCAATATTCTACCAGCAACAATATTCAACTCCCTCCATCCAAAGCCTCGTCTCTATCTATGTCATGCAAAGTTAACTGCCTACAATGGATCCCCAATTCCTATTGTTGGTCAGTGCTCATTGTGTATAACTTATAAGAAGGTTAAAAATGTGAAACTCACTTTTGTCATTGCTTCAACAACTTAAACTCCTAGTTTGGGTTTAGAATCAAGTGAACATCTTAACCTTATCACTCTTGTCCATGTAGTTGACAAGAGCAACAGGTCTACAATTTTATCTACATATGCTGATTGTTTTGGTGATCTTGGTTGCCTTCCACATGAGTATTCTATTCAGTTAAAGGAAAATGTGAAACCTGTCATTGCTCCTCCTCACAAAATACCACTTGCCTTAAAACCCAAATTAAGAACTAGAAAAAATGGTAAACCAGGGCATCATCAAACCAATTCAGGAACCAACAGACTGGGTTAATGGCCTAGTAATTGTGACCAAACCAAATGGAAAACTCTTGTTTATGCCTTGACCCTCAACATCTCAATGCTGCCATCAAACGAGAGCATTATCCACTTCCCACAGCTGAAGAGATAATGGCTCAGATGGCTGGTGCAAAGAATTTCTCCAAATTAGATGCCTCACAAGGATATTGGCACATCAAAGTAGATGACCAAAGCTCAAAGCTACTTACCTTCTCCACTCCTTTTGGTCGCTACAGATTTACACGATTACCATATGGAGTACACTGTGAAATTGCCAATATCATCTCTGGAATAGATGGAACTGCAAACTCTAAAGATGACATCATAATTTGGGGACATACACTTCAGGAGCATAATACTTGCCTTTTGGCAGTTCTTGATAAAATCTGCATGTCTGGCCTCAAACTCAATCAAACAAAATGTGTCTTCTGTGCTTCTGAAGTAATATTTCTTGGATCCTTAATTACCCCAGATGGTGTAAAAGTAGACCCCACAAAAGTTACTGCCATTTCGAACATGACAGACCCAGCAACCAAAAAAGAACTCCAACATTTCCTTGGCATGGTCACTTATTTAAGGAAAAATCTTACCAAACCTTTCTGAAGTAACAGCTTCTCTTTGCCTTCTCTTAAACAAAGACACTGAGTGGTTCTTTGACAAACCTCAAAAGGATGCAGTTGCCAAACTAAAAACCCTCCTTACCACAGCACCATTTCTTAAATTTTATAACCCAGCTCTCTCTACTCGTATCTCTTGTGATTTGAGCTCTCATGGAATAGGGGCTATTCTTGAACAATTGCATGATCAACACTGGCATCCCATAGCCTATGGATCGTGTGCCCTTTCTTCATCAGAAAAAAATTATGCTCAAATTGAAAAGGAGACACTCTCAATTGTTTTTGCATGTGAACACATCCACTCCTATGTGTATGGTCGCTCCTTCACAATTATTAATGATCATCTACCACTCAAGGCAATTCTCAACAAGCCACTGATGCAATCACCACCATGTATACAACGATTTTTTCTATGACTTCAAAAGTATGATCTGTCCCTTGATTTTGCTCCAGGAAAACCCCCATCATGACAGCAGACACTTTAAGTCATGCTCACTTAACTCAAAGCACATCTGAAATTTCAGATGATGATATGAATCTCTTTGTTTACTCTATCCTCGATGGAATTCCAGTCAGTGAGTGCAGATGGCAACAGTTTAAGAGTGAAACAATAGCTGATAAAGAACTACAACTACTCCTCTCATCAACAATGGATGGCCATCTAAGGATGTCATTCCTTCAAACATCAGACCATATTATCTTCTCCGTGATCAGATTTCCTGCAGTGATGGTGTTCTCCTCAATGGCCAAGGAATCATAGTACCTTCTTCATTAAAATCAGAAATGCGAAATCTCCTTCATAAAGGTCACCTTGGCATTGTTCGATTGAAACAAAATTCCAGAATATCTCTTTACTGGCCCAGAATTAATATTGAGATTACTGATATAGCCAAACACTGCACTACCTGCCTTAAACATCAGAATGCACAAAAGCCAGAACCTCTTTTTACAACATGAAATCCCTTCAAGTCCTTGGACCAAAGTTGCAATTGATCTTTTCACATTATATAATAAAGACTATCTCATTGCTGTTGATTACTATTCTAAATTCTTTGAGCTTCAAAAACTCACTGACACTCATAGTGCAACCATAATTGAAATTCTTAAAGAAATCTTCAGCAGACAAGAAATACCAACAGAGCTTTTTTCTGATAATGGTCCACAGTTTTCTAGCTTCCTTTTCAAAAAGTTTTGTAAAGAATGGGATTTTGACCATAACACCTCAAGCCCAACTTAACCACAATCCAATGGCTTAGTGGAAAGAACTATACAAACTGTAAAACGGA
>RDPX01000066.1:169309-181849 GCA_003991215.1 Morbakka virulenta
AATAATATAATAATAATATAATAGTAATGATAATAATAATAATATTAATAATAATAATAATAATAATAATAATAATAATCGTCCTTACTAGCACGGCTCATATTCTCCGTAAATTTCTCACAATTTGAATTTTATCTCCATTAAACGTGTCCCATTCTTTTTAAAACCTTTACCCACCTTAGGTCACCGGGGTGACTCGGTGGGTAATTGTATATATTGCAAACCAAAAGAAAATCTTACATAATAATAATAACTTCAGAAAGAAGTAGCTCGTATCCTATGTTGTTTCCACTCCTGTGCTGTTGTCCCTATCTTTGTATTCCAATTGCTGATGACTTGCTTGATGACGTGGCTTCGTGTGATGAAAGCTTTGCTATTGAGTCTAATAGTAGACCATAGAAATTAACTTTATCCTTTTCTGAAGCTGCTCCTGTGGGAGCACACATTTTATTTCCAACCAATGAGAATGTTTGAAGATATTTGGTTGAAAAAATTCTAGTACCTCTCATGTGCTCAAAGTTTAGGCCAGAAAATAGAATTGCGACACCATTGGCTGTGAGAGGTCTTTGTCACGCCCATCTTATTTCAATTAAAACTAAGATTTTCAGCAGGTATTTTTTCATTTCTCCCACTACTTTTACAGCTTCCCCACTTTCATACTTAATTTACACATTCCAAGTATCGATTTTTGTGCTGGTTTGGCAATGGAGATCTGGTTGTTCAGAGGACAGACTTCCTCGTGGATTTAATTTGTTTTCGTCGTTTGTAAACTGAAAGATCTTTCTGAAATTTTCTTTGATGTGTTCTCCATACATAAATTTGGATGGGTTTCATGCTCGCTCGCTCTCTCACACCTTGGATGTTTACCGGAATGGCTACTTCTTGTTTTTCTTGCAATTTTGAGCTTCTCCTCAAGGAAGCGTGTACTAGCCCCATATAGTTTTGAGCATCTTCTCAAGGAAGGGTGTACTAGCCCCATGCCGTAACTTTTCTCCTTTCTGAGCCTGGCTTAAGACAGGCTGTGGCAGAGTTTTCATGTAAAGACACGAAACAGAAAGGAGTTGGTCATAATGTCATGAGCATTTCACTGAAAAGAACATAAGCAACAGAACATTAAACATACAAGAAATATTACTAAAAAATTCAAAAGGACAGAAAACTACTAAAAAAGGACAGGACTGAAGTGAAAGAAGATTGTGTAAAAATACAAAGGAATCTGAGCTCTAGTGATCTGGGCCTAGGAACATTGATAGAGATCAGTAAACAGTAATCACAAGTTTTGTATTTTTAACAAATAAACGCAACTGTAGCTCACTTTGACATTGTGTTGAAATACTCCAAGCCCAACCCACAAAATTAAAGAAACCGCTCACGCAATATCATCTGGTTTAACCCCCTATTCAGCAGAAATGTATCCACCAACGTAGCAAAGAAATTCCTTCTACTCATCCCAAAACACGTCAAAGCAAACCAACTGAAAAAACTTTTCAACAAAAACAATGTCAATGTGAGCTATAGTTGCACCCAAAACATAGGAACCCTCATCTGGAACCACAACAGAAAAATCTCCTCCAACCCAAACAAAGAAACCCCAACATGCAATTGCAAAAAGAAAGATGAATGCCCCCTAAATGGCGACTGATGCAGAGAATCAATCATAAATGTGAAGCAACCGCCCTCAGCTTTCAGAAGAAGGTTTAAATTGGTTCAACACAGAAAGACTTCAAAAGCATATGGAATGGCCATAAGCAGTGGCTGTCAAACAGGAACTATAAAAACAGTCCATCACTATCTTCCTACGTATGGGACATGAAAGATAACCACAAAACCACCACAGAGCTGAAATGGTTAATAATTAAATACACCAACACCTACACAACCAATGCACGCACATATTCACTTTGTTTACAAGAAAAATTTTAAATTTTAAACTATCATAACAAAAACGAACTTTTAAACAAAAGAAGTGAACCAATTGCCAAATATCGCCACATGAAAAAATTCCTTCTCGCTAACTACAAATCAAGACTAATATTTTTAAACAGTGTTAACAACCTATTATGTCCTTTTGTTCTATTTTTACCTATTGTTGTAGTTCTGAATGGCCTTGTAAAATAAATATTTTCGTGGTTAATTGTAACGTTTTTTAACCAAGTTTTGAGTTTTCTCTTTTACCTTGTATCTTCGTTCTGGAGAGAGATAGATAGCTGGATGGATAGATAGATTATTAGAATGATAGATAGATGGATAGATAGATAGATAGATAGATAAATAGATAGATAGATAGATAGATAGATAGATAGATAAATAGATGGATAAATAGATAAATAGATAGATATATGGATAGACAGATAGATAAATAGATTGACCGTTAGATTGATAGATAGAAAGATAGATAGATAAATAGATAGATAGATAGATAGATAGATAGATAGATAGATAGATAGATAGATAGATGGATAAATAGATAAATAGATAGATATATAGATAGATAGATAGAATGAGGGATAGATAGATAGATAGATAGACACATAGACAAATAGATAGATAAATAGATAGACAGACACAGAGAGAGAGAGATAGATGGATAGATAGATAGATAGATAGATAGATAGATAGATAGATAGATAGATAGATAGATAGATAGATAGATAGATGTCAAAAATGATGGGAAAAAATATGAAGAAGAACACAAAGCATACAAAGTAAACAGTTATCCTTCTGGTCAAATTTGGAGTCAAAACCTCCACAATAACCAGTCGAACCTCCACCAACGTTACCATCCAAATCAACCAGCAAAAGTGAGAATGGGAATCACTCAAATGTTGGCAAACCTGTTCAAGGTAAAAATCAATAAAATTTTTAAAAGTAGCACTAGGTCTCTCGCTCTCGAATTTTGATTCTGGGGTCTTCCTTTTCAGGAATTTTTGATAGATCAAGGAGGATTGATATTGAAATAGATTTCATGTTTACTTCTAGATACGGACATTGTTGCTGAGGACGAGACTGCAGAGAAAAGTAGTGAGAAGAAAAAGAGCGAAACATCACCTCAAGACAAATGCACTACTAGTTTAAACGTCTTGAATGAATCAATCGCAAGGCTTGCTTATCTGGAGTAAAAAATTGGTTTAACATCGGAGAGTAAACGCCATTTGAAAGTATTGATAGCAGAGTGGGAAACTGTTGAAAAGAAGATTAAACGGCTAAAATAACTAGCTGAGAGCAAGCAAAAACTCCGGGACAAGCAAAAGCAAGTTCCTAAGGAAATAGCGGCTGAACATCCTAAGGTAGCATCAAAAATCAAAAGCCTTGAGGTTAAAGCTACCACTGGGCTACCAAATTTGGAGTCACAAATAAATGGTTTACATGAAACAATCCTCTTGATCATAATCCCAGGATCTGCTACCGACAAACACCGCAGATCGTAGGTTTATTACTCTATGTGCTTCCGGGATGATTTGAAAAACTGTTTAGAGAAAAAGGGCTTTGAATTAAGTAGAACAGCAACTTATTATAGGCTCATACCTGCGAATGTCCGTCACAAAGATGGGAAGAGATATGTTGATACCGTGTCAGTAAAGCTTCAACGGGTACAAAACGATTTAAGAAAGAGACATCCCAATGGACATTTTGCAATGAAATCAGTCATGTTTGCCAGAGAAATTGCCAACTTATTTGGAGATGACCACGTATTTTTTCTCTCCCAAGACGATAAAGCACTTGTACCCTTGGGATTGCTTGTTCCTAAGAAGCAAACAGCAAACTTAAAGCATTTGGAATTCAAAATAATGTTACCGGACCATGACCATGAGTAACAAAAACTTATTATCTGTCTATGCAGCCTATTTAAAAAGGGATGGTGAAATAAGTTACATTGGCCCTACATTTATTTCCACCAGAAGTGGTAAGCATAGCAAAAACTGTGCAGAAACCCATTCTGACGATTTTTAAAGAATTCTACAATTATATGAGTTCCAAGATGCTACATTAATGCCAAACGAGGATATCAAACCACTTGTTTTTATTTCAGTAGACAGCGGAGCGGATGAAGCTCCAAAAATCCAACAGGCTTTAGCAATTTGGGCGAGACAATTCGAAAACAACGATCTGGATGCTGTTTTTGTGTTTACACATGTGCCTGGCAGTAGTGCGAAAAACCCAGTTGAAAGACGAATGGTACCTTTGTCAAAGGATACCGCCGGCGTCATTCTACCTTCCAATACTTTCAGAAACCACTTGGATGCATTAAGCAAGACCATTGATTCAGAGCTTGAAACCAAGAAATTTGAAGCTGCTGGAAAAATCCTTGCAGAAATTTGATCGGAAACAGTTATTGACAACCACCCAGTAGTTGCTTCGTATACATAACCCCCTGAAGAAGAGCATAGCGAAGTCTTGTTCCTCAAGTCTGAAAAGTGGAAAGCAAAATATGATGATAGTGTGTATTTAGCCGAGCGCCAGGCTAAATAAATAAAAACCGATTTTACCGTCCTATGTAGAAGTAAAATTTCAATGGTCGAACTTTTTAAGTCACGTGACCAAATTCGCTTCTGTTCTCAGCGCCAACTTTTGAACAGCGCCAATTTCTGGTTCTGTTCAAACCACGTTGAAACATGTTTAGCCTGAGTGATGAAAACTCGTTCTCCTCGTCTTTAGTGCTTGAAAAGGCGATAAAAATTTGAGGAAACACAGAAAGTGAGCTACTGGAAGAGAGACAGTAGGAGTTTCCAGGCTGCCAGAAAAAAGTCCCCGAAAATGCAGATCCAAGTGGAAAGTTGGTTTATTATGAGCCAAAGTACCGCTGTGTAAAAGGCGGTCGAAAACACAAGAGCACCTCGAAAGGTGCACGTCCCAACTAGAAATAAGTACAGATGTACTGGTTTTGAGCGCTAACACTCCACCCTTGAAACGCATTCCTTTTCTATGTTGCTATAGTGATAAAATAATTTCATTTGACGGTGTATCTTGGGCAAACAAAAAGAAAGCCTTAAACCAAGACGATTTTTGAATATTGAATAAGATTAATGCATCTGCTAAACTTGGTTGGTTATCAATATTTACATATAGTTTCAATAAAATGTTTATTTAAAGCACATGTCAACAACTAACGAATGGCATATCGCCTCCCTCTAATGCCCCGATTAACTGGCATAAGACGCCATGTCCTGTTACCCCCTTCTCCTTCTCTTCCTCCTCCTTTTTTTATATTTGTCTGTAACAAGAAACACCTTTCTACTCTTGTTCTTCACTATATTTGAAGATATTTTTAGAACTAGGAAAGATTCATTTGTATTTCGAGTGACATCATTTACAAAGACATGACATTACAAATCCTCTCTTCTTGGGGAGTGGAGGGATGTGAGGTACGTTTGACCCTCACTCCACTGATTCGTTTTGATTTGATTTACAGGCTACTCCACAATAAAAGAAACACAGTTTTCTTTATCCATTTTCATTTACTCAGTTATTTCAACGTTCACAATCAGAAAACAAATTCTAGGTTTTTACGTACACGTGTAATACCATGTCAGAATCATATGACAATAGGTAACCAATCATAACAATGCAACTCAAGATAAATTTGTTAATTTAAATAATACAAGTTCCTAGACCTTCCGGTATCAGTTCATAGAATAGACAATCATACAAGTCAAGAATCACATGCACTGCATGACTGCAAGGTGACGCTACTGCGGGTATTCCCTAACACACGCCCCTCCTTGACCAGATATAATCAAGTATTAGCTGGGTGCGGAAGCGTACATCCTGTGCTGCGGCTCTGCACGGCGCTTTTCTTCTAGGGTTCCTAATCTCCACACGGCTTTCTGGGCGTTTCTCGCCATTCTCTACCACAGGACTTTCAGACTCCATAACCTCCTCCTTGTCTTCATTCACATTCCTAACAGAAAGTTCTAAAGGAAACAATTTTTGTAAAGGTCTGTTCAAATAATTTGGCTTACCATCTCCATACATTCGTAGCTTTACACCACGCGTGTGTCCGCCTTACCAACTATCAGCTCTTCCACAATTCCCATTTTCCAAAATCCACGTTTTTTGTTTTCATCACCAACCAACACAACGTCACCTTGTTTGATTTTCACTGGTTCTCTGTTTTGCAGTCTGTGTGCTTCTCTTAACCCTGTAAGATATTCACCTCTCCATTTTTTCCAAAAATAACTTAAATTTAACGTCAAATAGGAAAATCTTTTTGAGAGCTTGTCATGATTTGCAAAATCAGATTCAAAGTAAACGCCTGATGATAAATGGGAAAGCCTTCGACCATGTAACAAGTGAGATGGAGTAAGAGATTCCCCCAACTCCTCATGACTGTAGGTCAATGGGCGTGAATTCAAAGTGTTTTCGACTTCAAACAAAACGACTTCCAATTCTATGAAAGACAATTTGGCACTCCCTAAGACTTACTTTAAACATCGTTTGACACTACCTACCATTTTTTCAAAGTGGCCGCCCCACCAAGAGGCACGCTTCAAATTGAATAACCAACGAACGCGTTTGTTGACTAGGAAGTCCTGTACTTGCTGATTGTCATTAATTTTCTTTAAAACCTTTACAGTGGCCTTAAAAGTTTTCGCGTTGTCGGAAACAATCAAGGTTGGTATTCCTCTTCTGGCACAAAATTTTCGCAAAACATTAATAAAATTAAGCACTGTAAGGTCATGAATCAATTCAAGATGTAAGGCTCTTGTGAACACAACAAGAGAAGAGAACGATGTAACACTTGCTCATCACACCTTGATCGCCTTTCGTGTACAAAGGTCCAGCAAAATCGACCCCCACATGAGTAAAGGGAGGAGCTTCTGATACTCTGAATGTTGGCAGTGGCGCAGATGGTGGCGCATGGTACGGTTTTCCATCATACTTTCTACAAAGAAGGCATTGTTTTGACAGCTTTTTTACAAATTCCCTGCCCTTGGTAACCCAAAATCTACTTGTAAATTCTGTAAGGGTGGCTGCAATCTTCAAATGCTCCACATTCTTGTAACACTCAAAAACAAGAAGTTCTGTTAATTTGTGACTCTTTGGCAAAATTATGGGATATTTTGCCTCAGCAGAAAGGTCTGAATTTTCCAACCTTCCTTTACACACAAGAACTTGATTTTGCAAAACAATTCCCACATTTTCCTTTGTCTTTTTAAAGTCTGGTTGTTCTTGCAGAGAAAGCTGAGCATTAATCAACCACAACTTCTCAGCTTCATTCATTTTCCTTAACTTCTAATTTACCTGTGCAAAGTTTCTTTTCTGCCTTTCTTGCCTTGATGTTATTTATGAACCTTAATACCAAAGCAGTAACTCTTAATAGTTTCAATAAGGAACAATACCTATCAATTTCAATGACAGATGAAATTTTGTGCACAGGCTCACTCTGTATATTCAGGACTGTAACCTTTCTTTCTCCTGATTCATACTGTCAGAACCCACTATGGTGATATATTTAGGCCATTCTGACTCACCCTTTTTTAACCAGGTAGGGCCTTCCCACCAAAGTTTATTATCTTGAATTTGACTGGCTTTTATGCCACGTGACCCCAGGTTTGCTTGGTTTTCTATTCCACATACATGATCCTACTCATCCTTTTTAGTCGCAAGCAAAATCTCATTTACTCTATGTTGAACAAATTGTTTCCATTCTCCTCTATTGAGGATCCAGTACAGCGATGTTTTGCTGTCCAACCCAGTACCTGATGTTGTCAATTTTAATCTGTGAACTTAGAGCTAATCTAACCGTACTCATTAGAGCAGTGAGTATTTTTGCTGACATAAGTTCTAACCTGTTAATAGTCAAAGACTTCAAAGGGGATACTCTTGTTTTTGAAGTCAATATCCTCGTGTATACACCCTTGGTTGTGTGGGAAACAAGATACATAACAGCAGAATATGCTTTCTTTGAAGCATCGCCGAATCAATGAAGTGAATGACTCAAAACTTTACCTTTTATTCCTTCAAAGTAACACCTGGGAATTTCTATCTTACCTGTCTATTGCAAATCTTTCAACCAATTTTCCCATTTCAGTGCCATCTCCTGGGGGAGAGGTTCATCCCATCCCAATCTGCTGACACAGATCTCTTGAAATGACAGCTTACCCGTGACTGCAACTGGGCTAGTAATACTAAGTGGATCAAAGATTGCAGCGAGTGTACTCAAAATTTTCCTTTTTGTAGGTGAATTAAAATCAGTTTCACTCACCTTTGCCAATTGGATTTCCAGGGTATCCTTGCTCATGTCCCAAGCTAGGCCTAAAACTTTGGTTTTGTTACCTGTGACTCGATCTATGCCCCAAGTCTCCTTTGCAAAACTCTCTTCTTGTGATATGTCTTGCATCTTCTCTTTCTCTGCTTGCATTTTCCGTTCTTCTTCATTAATTCTAGCCATCAGTTCTGGATTGTTTGACTTCCATTTCCGGAGTAAAAAGAAAGCCAATTTAAGCCTATCTCTCGCTTTCTCATAAAGGCGGAATGTTTCCTCTGTAGTTTCACAGCCTGTTACTAGATCATCGACATAAAAACGTTCAGTTAGCTTTGATACAAATTCAGGATCACTATGTTTGTATGATTCAATGTGGTGTCTCAAGACTGCATTTAATAAAAATGGCGACGAACGAAGGCCAAATACCACAGTATTGTAGCGCTAAACCTGCACTTCTGGTTTGTTTGCCTTTGCATCACTTACCCAGAGAAAGCGGAGACAATCGCGATCAGCTTCGCTGATATCAATGTTCATAAAGGCTTTCTCAATGTCACCTACCAAGCAAACCTTGCTATGTCTGAACCTCAATAAAATGTTAAACAGTGAGGGCGTTAATGGAGGTCCCACATGTAGACAATCATTAAGGGAGGTCCCATTCCTTGTCTCCCTACAGGAGGCATCAAATACGATTCTCATCTTTGTTGTTTCAGCCTGATCCCGAATGACAGCTCTATGTGCAAGATAGTGTATTTTGCCTGAAAGTTCTGGTTCCAAGTTTGCTACTTCCTGAATGATGCCAGCCTGTTCCTGTTCCTTGATTATTTCGTCATACTTTGCTAAGATTTCTGGTTCTTTCCTCAATGTCCTAAGTAAACCTTACAATCTATAGAAACAGACATTGTAATTTGATGGCAACTCATCATGGCCCACCTTCCAAGGGAGACCAACTGTGTACCTTTCTCCTGAAAAAGAAATTTAATCAATCAGTTTCTCATGCACGTCATTTTCAGTGAGAATACCCAGTGTGTCCAAATCCCAAAGTCTACTTACCTTCTCCTCCAAAAGCTGCTTCTCCTGTTTTGTTGACACTGAAACAAAATTAGCATTTGAAACAGAGGACTCAACTGACAAAATGCTTTTACTTTTCAAAGGACCGGATAAAACCCAACCCAGAGTGGTGTGTATGGCTACAGGGTCACTAGGCCCCCCTCTGTTTGTTTCCGCCTTCTAAAACCGCCAGATAAAATTTGCGACCACAAGCATATCGACTTCCAATTCTTCCTTGTTCTTAGTAACATCAGAAAAATGAATCGTTTTAAGATGAGGATAAACATGTTTGACAATTTCAACACGTTCATTGACAATACTTGCTATTTCAGGCACAACAAAGCATTCAACATTGACACTTTCCCCTCCCTTCACTGGTGAAATACTAAAATTAACTATCTCTCTCATAGCATAATCCGTCTCATTGCACCCAAATGCTCTTATTCCCAAGTTCTCCTTCCTTAAATAATTTAGGCCCAGTCCCCTGACAGTTTTTGCTGTGACAAAGGACTTCTGACTTCCCGAGTCGAAGAGCACCCTTACCTTTCTCTCCTTTTTCTCATCGACAATAGCCAAAGCTGTCTGCAAAACTACGTTACTTCCGGAGCTTGTGCTCCCCACCCAGGTGCTTGCATTGAGATCTTGGGGAGCGCTAGGAGAGGGGCTAAGAGTCTCCTTAGGCGCAGCTGCCACGTCAGTGGCTTTATTACTACTACTCGTACAAAAATTGCTACTACTATTGCAAAGAGAGACATGGTGTTTACCATTGCAAGTCCTGCAGTTAATTCTTAACCTACAGTTCATGGCTTTGTGTCCTGACTTTAAACAAATAAAGCATTTAGCAAACCTCTTAGCAATGTCCCTTCTTTCTTTGACTCCTTCCACTTTCTTACAATCCGCTGCTTGGTGTGCTTCGTCAAGGCAGAAGGCACATTTCCTCTTCTTGTTGACATTCAGCATGGCGCTTGCTGTTCCCATTTGATTATGTTGTTGTTCCTGCGGTTGTGGTCTTCTCACAGGCAGGGTTGTTTGACGACAAAATAGAGTGTAATTCTCTCGCACTTTTATTTCCTTTTCCAGTGCTTCAACAAAATCTTCGATTGTCCACTCTAACGGTCCCTTGGTTTTAAATCTAATCATACTCAGTCTGATAGGTTCTGGAACTTTGTCCATTAAAAATGGCACAACGAAACGTGAATAGATTGTCGGATCAACACCCAATGTCTGCAAACCACGATGATGAATTTCGATTTGGTCGAGTAACTGACGTAATTTGCTGATGTTTCTTTCTCCAAAAACTGGGGATATATTGATCAACTGGTTCGTATGTGCTCTTTCAATTACATTTGGGTTGGCAAATCTCTTCTTGAGTAATTCCACTGCGGTGGCATATGACGATTCTGTGGTAGGAACTCCTGCTATCACCGATCTGGCAGAACCTTCGAGATATCCGCGAAGATATTTTAACTTGTCGACGTCTGCTAAGTCTTCATTGTGGTGAACAGCACTAATAAATGCGTCCCAGAATTCTTGCCATTCATAGATCTGTCCAGAAAATTTTCTAATTTCAAGTTTTGGCAACTTTACTTTGACTCGGGTACCGTAATTCTTACTTATGTCTGATGAAACACTTGCAAGAGAATCGCTCTTCATCAATGACGAAGTTGACGAATTCTTCAGCGTCAATTTAGTCAACAGATCTTCAATATTCGACACAGTAATCAAAATTTTTTGCTTGCAGACACTTGACTCTTCCATTTCCTTATCGATCGTAGCGTCTTGTTCCTTTTCGTACATAACTTCTAGCACTTCTTCATCCATCTTTTTCAAGGACTCCCTCATTTCAATTAACTCCATTTTGTAAGCTTCTAACTGTCCTTTCTTCGACTCATCGATGCTTCTTTCTGCAAATTCTTCCACTTTTCTGATAAGCACAGTGGCGTTCCCTCTATGAATACTGCGTTTCTTCTTCAGTTTCTCCATTTCTGTGGTTTGCTTGCCTAAAAATCCATCATCTGGCTCGGTGAACCACCTTATGTGAGGTATGTTAGACCCTCACTCCACTGATTCGTTAGCCGAACGTAATGAATTGCGACAATGAGGCTGACTGTGAAAAGCTACGTCATATTTGCCATTTGAAATTCAATTTGTTTATTGCTTTCCGTTTTGGTCAGAGCGAGGAATATTTCCCTCTGAATTTTTTATTTTTTATTTTTTATTTAAATTTTGTATAGGTTGTTCGTTTTGTCGGCGAATATCAGTAGATTCGGGGACCTTTTTATCCTCTTAATATCGTTCTTTAACTTCGTTTGAAAATTGTTAGATACTTTTCGAAATTTTAATTTGTTTACTAAATTCATCATGTCATTTTCAAAGTTCTCAAGTTCGTTAAATTGTGGTGGGTACTTCCTTGTATTAAATCCAAACTTTTCTTGAAAAGGGAGGTTCGGTTCCTGGTAAAAACTCTTTGAAACTCCTTCTTTCTCTCGTTTGACTTGTTTTAAGTACTTGTAAAGCCTTTTACAGCATGTTTCTTCCAGGTTTCGGTTTAACGTCCACATTGTTTCCAGCATTTCTCTTCAAGCAATCCTTTCTTGTTTCAGACAAGATACAATATTTCTAAAGATTTGTGGCTATTAATAATTTTTTAAGATAGAAATTGTCCAATGTGGCTGCTGTTACTTGTTAGGAAACGTTTATGATATCAAAAAAAGATTTTCTATGTTACCAGCTACGTTTGATGACCCTATATTGAAAAAATGGCTGTACCCGGATTTTTAAGGCAGAATAAGCAGCCTTCTGGTACAAAACATATTTGTATAGATGAAAGAGGTGGTTAGGTCTTTTTCACCAACTGTTTCAACATCTATTAATTATCTAGCATTTGTTGCTTTACAATTTCTCTACCATGTAACTGAAAATTCCGTGCATTACTCAAAGAAATAAAACTATGCAATAAAGGTCACTTTTATTGTAACAAACTGACAAGACGTGATAGCCCTTTACTGGTCTTTTTGTTTAACACTGACAACTAATCGGCTTTGTATTTGAATGGATTTTTTCCCCATATCTTGACAACGTTGAACATTGTGCAGTTAGACGAGGTAAGATCAGAAAATAATTATGGAAAACGAAGGCAACTTTCAAATGTTATCCTTACCAGAAGAAACTCTTCTGAAAATGACTGGTAAGTTTTTAGTCTAAAACTATATTTGTGCATTTGGCTCCTATTACCCTTTTGTAATTCTAGATTTTGGTTTTCCTGAAGTGTTCTTAGCTTTTTAATA
>RDPX01000066.1:237816-261399 GCA_003991215.1 Morbakka virulenta
ATAGGGGGAAGAGAGGAAGAAGAGGGGAGGAGAAAGGATAGAAAAGATAGGAAGGAGTAAAGAGGAAGGAAAAGGGGAGAAGAAAAAGAGAGAGAGAGAGAGAGAGAGAGAGAGAGAGAGAGAGAGAGAGAGAGAGAGAGAGAGAAAATGAGGGATGTGGGAGGTGGGAGGTGGGGGGATGAGGAAGAAATAGACTATCCCGCAGATTTCACTTTTCAGTCTATTTTACAATGTTAACTAACACTCAATCGCAAATACAAGAAAAGAGAGCTAGGTTTTGTACTTGAAATTAGAATTTTTTTGCCAAGCTAAAAAGTGAGACTTTTCATAGGAGCAATTGGTCCTGCGTTCTAAAATTATAGCTCTGAAATGCTTAAACCACTGAGTGTTGGCTGACACAAAAATAAAGAAGTCTATTTTAATCTAGCATGAATGTCTGTTTGTTTGTCTGTCTGTCCATCTGATGCTTTATTGACACCTGCAAACAATACCCCTGGGTGAAGCAGCAAAGTCAATTACAATCAGATACTATAACAACCCGACTCATGCGCAGTTTATCTATTATACATACCTAAAAATAATTAAAAACTATCGCCTTTAATAAGGATTACAAAATTACTGCACAATAACATCAACATTTAAAAATTATTATTGGCTACTTTTAAGCTCTTTTCAACAGTTAAGAAAATGGAATAGAGTCATATTACTGAGGTCATCCTAGTGACAGTCAAATAGCGAAAAAACGAAAGCAGAGTAAAGGTATTGCAGAGATAGATAACAGGTAGAGGTTTGTTGGAGGTTGGAGTAGAAGTAAAGTACATAGCCGACAATATTTGACCACTGATTTGAGTGCAAAACCTACTTTGATGTGCTTTAAAGTCAGAGCTTAAGGCTTTGTCTCTGAGACGTGGAAATATCGGGTTTCTATCCTGCTGGGTATATCCTAACTTCTTGGGGGAGGAGTTTCTCTTAACTTTACCAGGTTACTATGAAAGGTAATAGCAAGAACCACTCATCAGAACACTTCCCATGATAGAACTTTTAGAAAAGAGTAAGACAAGACTAGTTTACTCCAAGAGGGAAAGGTTGAAGAACAGCAACAAGATTTGAACCTCTTAGGTTACCAACACGTCAATGAACTGGATCAAGAACATGAAGAGAAAATAAGGAAGTACCCATTTGGATATGACAACAGTACTCTATGCAAGAAAGGATGGTATATTTAAAGAGATACAAGATGGCCTCGGGTGTAAGAAACCCTCCTGTACAAGACAAAGAACCAGACTTTCTAGAAGCAGGCGTAGCAAAAAGATTAACATCAGAATGAAAGTCCATAAATATGCGAGTGAAAATAGGTCTCATCTATCTATTAAACGACAATATTTGATTGTTTTTAGATACGAAAGTTTCTCTACCAGTCTGAACCCATTCTGTGAGTTCAGTTGAAAAATCATAAGGCGATTTGCTGAAAACTGCATTTGAAAGAATATTATAAAAATTGATGAATCCATCCAAGTCAGCCTGACCTGATTTTTTATTCTTACGATGATGTGATTTGTTAGCAAGACTTGAAACGGTTGTCTGAACTTTACAGTGACAACAACATCATCAAAAAATTCAAAAGGAGGTCATGATAAAGTTTTACAATGTTCAGGAACAGAAGTCGAAAAGAGATCTTGAAGAGGAGATTGTTTTGAACGTGATTGGGGTAATCTTGGGAGAAAAAAAATAAGCTGTACAATATTAAAAGAAAGAATGAAGTTGTAAATAGTTTCTTGGTCTATTAGTCCTGTTAGAATTAGATAATCGATTTTATGATGAGTATTGAAATTGCTAAAAGGTATTTTTAATCGACTTACATAATGGTGGGTTTGGATATAGGTGGCTAATACACGGAGCAACATTTGTCTTAATAACTGTAATTTTTGAATGCTATCTCCAGACTAGAATAGAGAAATGCAACAAATGATCAATGTTGATGACCCTCATCCTTATTTTTATACTCCCCATCTGTTTAAGTCTAACCTGTTCCATCGTGGCATGATTATTCTGTACTTCCCAGATGATATTCTTCTCCAGATAACGGCATTATGTACTTTTTCAATCCTTGTATATTTTATCTTTTACACACCGGTCAAGGTCGGTGGTACACGTGTTTTTTTTAATAAGAAACTAAGCTTTTGGGTCTCTAGCAAGTTTCTTACAGATTTACTATGAATTTACTAGAAAAGTTTCTTAAGGGTTTCTTATTACACTATATAAGAATTTTTGCCTTATTGAGAGGAATGTCACAGAGAACAAACTTTTATCTTTTTTGTTGTACATAATGCTTACATAAAAACTAATTAAGAGTGTTTATGTATGTCTTTACAATAGTATTATTTCAATGCCATCGAAATCATCTAGCTTTATATAATCGTCTGTTCCATCAGGAAACAAGATTCGATACTCATCTAATTTGCTATTATACCATTGTATGGTACCAGTGTGCCATCCATTATCATAAAGAGCGCGTACTTTTCTCTTTGACATTATGTGATCATATACACGATCGGTTTCCTCATCTTTGCGTTCGCCATTTGATACACTAACATCATCGAATGGATCCTCAACATCACTCTCTAAGACTTCGCTAGGCTCTGGTGCAGCCACTGGAACAATGCATTTTGCAGCATTTTCAGAAATTTGAACGGGTAATGTTTTTGGCACAACATAATCATGGAGGCCTTCAGGCTTAATTTTGGAATCATTTGAGCCATCGGCAACCAGTTTTCTCAAAGCAACGATATCGAGTTTGATTGTATTCCTCTGATTGCAGACGTTCATAGTCTTCACCAACCCCATGTGTGATCAAAATTCTACGTTCTGACGCGGTACGTTTTCTTTCAAAATTTCCCAACCACAGATAAATGTTTTCCTCACTTTCTAGCCACTCGTCTTGGATGTTGCCTATCAATCTCTTTTAAAGTGCGCCATAGCCATTGTNAATTTGCTATTATACCATTGTATGGTACCAGTGTGCCATCCATTATCATAAAGAGCGCGTACTTTTCTCTTTGACATTATGTGATCATATACACGATCGGTTTCCTCATCTTTGCGTTCGCCATTTGATACACTAACATCATCGAATGGATCCTCAACATCACTCTCTAAGACTTCGCTAGGCTCTGGTGCAGCCACTGGAACAATGCATTTTGCAGCATTTTCAGAAATTTGAACGGGTAATGTTTTTGGCACAACATAATCATGGAGGCCTTCAGGCTTAATTTTGGAATCATTTGAGCCATCGGCAACCAGTTTTCTCAAAGCAACGATATCGAGTTTGATTGTATTCCTCTGATTGCAGACGTTCATAGTCTTCACCAACCCCATGTGTGATCAAAATTCTACGTTCTGACGCGGTACGTTTTCTTTCAAAATTTCCCAACCACAGATAAATGTTTTCCTCACTTTCTAGCCACTCGTCTTGGATGTTGCCTATCAATCTCTTTTAAAGTGCGCCATAGCCATTGTCTACCGGCTACCATATGTCTGTAGCATCTTTAACTCCATTTATTTTCCTGTAGTTTTCTTAGATATTCTTTGGTGAAGTTTCACAAAATCAGTGTGATGCTTGTTCGTCCTTTCTTCATCAGCTTCTTCATCCTTCCTTCAGCCACGTGGCTACAAATACGTTTTTCATCCTGTTTCCATTTAATCACTAAAGGATTCCATAATTTTGTGCAACATCGCACAACTGAAGTGTACTGTTCTTTACCTCATTAATGACCTTTAATTTAAACTCAAAATCATATGAGCTCCTTTCCTTTTTCAATGCGTTCATACATTTTTCTTCGTTTTGTACTATTTTAGTGACTAAGTTTTCAACTACGGACTTAGCAATAGCTCCAAAATGTTCTTCACTTTTTTCAGATGAGTTGCTGAACGAATATGCTTTGCAGATGCTGGTTCTTTTATGCACCATTTTTCATGCATCCACTGAGCGCCTTTGTTTTGAATAACGACCTACATTTCACACAAAGGAACTTAGAATCGTTTTTTGTTGCTGATGTAGGTGCTGTGGCATTAATCCATTCACCACGATGCATAACTTTCTTCGTAAAGTTAAATTTGAACAAAGTTGCTTGCTTTGACATGATTGAACATTATACAGTATCTCAACTATTATTTAAACTCGCAACTAAAATAAACTTTGCAAACATTTAAACGTTCGAAATTTTATGATAAACGTCGTTTGAAAACAACCATTCGAATGTTCCAAAATTATGATCACGAAAAGTAAGGTCTGGCTTACACTACATTGAACAGGCGTTTTTCTTTTCTTTTGCTTTAAAAAAACAAATCTTTCACAATATTCTTAACAACGAGGGAAAAAATTTAGCTCACAAAATTTCTCAGTTTCCTAGAATAGAGTGAGGTTACTAACAGTAGTTTCTTAGGTTTCCGAGCTCAAGCGACTAGAGTTTCTTATAAACCGGTTTCTTATTAAAAAAAGACGTGTAGTTTCACATTTTTTGAATGAGTGAATAGTCCTCTCTTTGTCTGGTATAAGTTTTTTCCTTGCAACAGCAACCCGTTTTGTATTTAAGACTCTTAGTTTTCTTTGATAATACTCTCTACGGTTTCTGTCATGTTATTAATACTGGTAAATCTGTTGTCCCTCAATTTTGTATGACGTCATTGCATAGGTTTCTTCTGATAAAACCAGACCTCTTGATCTATTTGTTTGGTGCTACTTCAACTCTTAGTATGTCAGATATATCTTTGTCTAATTTTTATTCAGGCCAAGTTGTTCAATCTCAATTAATAATTCCAGCATTAGTTGTTGAGGTGATCTTTACTCTTCATCAGTCTAAGATAGCTTGGCTGACAATATTCCTGTGGTTGCTCTAAATTACTGTATTTCTGACATGGGCTCCTAAATAATAACATGTGGACTGGAAACTGGATTCCAGGGTGTACAAGATGAGGCCAGTTTTTCTCAAAAGCAAAAGTACATTATTACACTATCAACAGCTCTCCTTACATCTGTCTGATCATATGACGAAGCTCCAATTCCCAAAAATAATTACAGTAAAGTACTGATAAGGGGGGAGTCTATGAAAGATATGTCTGTAAAGGGGGTTGGGGTTACAATAAATGGTCAAAATCAGTGATGAACACAGAAAAGCACAGAAATTGCATGTAACTTAGTGATATTGATGTTGTAAAAACTCTATAACCTATTTGCATAATATTGAGGATGGCAGAACCATGGCAAACTGTCTTTAAAACATGAACATATAAAGAACCCAACAGACTACTGAGTATTTCCTCACAGTTTATTTATCTTTCTTTTTTTACTGCCTTTTTCTGAACAGACAGTCAACTCCTTTACAAAGTTCTTCGTCATGCAATTAAAAATTCTACAAATAAGACTCTTCAGAAAGTTGTGTCCATGGTCACAGTGGGTGCTAGAACCCACATGTTCTTGCAAGTCTGTATCCGAAGACAAAACGGACAGAATGAGCATTTTGAAGCAGTACTTTTGTGATGTCTCTGAGAGAAACAATTTTCTGAGTTCCTTATTTGACTTAATCACAGTAAATACTTTAAAACATGCCATACACAAACTATAAGCTGTAGTGCTTGGTGGAAGGAGTCCACCTCTGTTGATATCCTCTAACAACTTTTTTACGTTTTCATTGACAATATCCAAGTCACTTTCTTGAAGAATTATTGATTTTTCACCATCAAGTAAGATAATACTGCAGGAAGGGTTCCCAGATCTTTGTCTTAACTCTGACCTTACAATGGCCCCTGATACATAATAAATGGCATTTGCATCTGCAATGTCAGTAGTAGTTTAAAATGTATCTTCCATTACGGCAGCAGTGAATTTATTCAAATCACACTTTAGGAGATTGTTTTGATTGCTCTCTTGAAGTGACCCAGATGCTACATCAAAATCTATACCAGAAAATTTAAGCAAGAATGTAGCCTTAAGTTTCCTCACACTCTCCAGCAACTGTCTCACAGAAATAAAATAATTACCATCTGACAGTTTTCTGTACCAGCCGAAACGGCTCTCAATGTTGTCAGATTGCAGTTTTCCAAACAGAACATATTTGAAGCTGGCCTGCTCTATAAAGTATTTGGCAATCACTGGAAGAGTCCTACACATGTGTGTTACAGCAGTAAATGTTTCCGTTGTCAATCCATGTTTCCCAAGTGACTTCCACCGTCCAGGAATTCTGAAAACTGATCCAGGTACTTCAGTTTCCAGTGATTAACTGAACGTACAGGATCTCTTGTAATGTCACGACTGTGTTTTCCTGCAGTTGTTGTTCTCACATTTAATGCATGCCATAATTTCAGAACATGAGAAATAAAAACAATGTTGGCACAGCATCTTTTCTGAGTCTCCTTAAACGAGAAAAAATGGGTAAAACATAAATAATAAACAGTCTTAAGTGAGCATCAATTTTAAACAGACTGAATTGTGAGCCTATCGGGCTACTTCTGAAGCAAGACAACATTCAAATAACAGAAAAATCTGAAGTTGGTGCAATTTACGTGTCTAAATCGTTACGTTGCTGACATTTCCAAAATTTGTTTAAAACGGCTATAGGCCTTACATATGCAACGCAAAATGATTACTTAAATATTAGTTTTATTATCATGATATAACTTTTATCTTATATTATCAATGAAAGGTGTCAGTAGGCCTACTGATAACAAAGATCAGCCTTTACGGCCTGCTTCTATGGCAAAGCAAATTTCTTTCAACCGTCACTACTCAATCTTGAACATCTTAAACGTGTTATGAAGAAATTATGACAAGGTCTCCTAAATACCTTCTAATAAGCTCTTTGCACTTCCTCGAACGCCTTGTGTTGTTACCCGTGCTTTGACTGACAAACGAATCCACGGTAAAATAAAGAGAGGTCCGTGCAACAAAGTCTTTTCGTGAAATTTTTCTCATCCAGTGTGGAAATAAGTCATCGTCATTTAAAGGAAACTTATGAAATGTCAAGCCAGCGCGATTTTCAACTGTCTTATAGCCACTTCTGCAGCCAACAGCAGCACATTTGTTAACCGTGCCTGTATTCTTGACAGTCAAAAATTGGCACTTTATCTGATGGCGACAGCGTTTGTTGCTGAGGGTCTGGGAACTACAGTTTGTATCGGCCTCATCCTGTACATCCAACAGCAGATTTCTGAGAGGTTTCCAGTCCAGATGTTATTATTTAGGAGTCCTTGGTTTCTTACAGGTCCTCTTTCCATTTTTTTTTATTTTTTCCCTCTTATTTCTTNACCGTCCAGGAATTCTGAAAACTGATCCAGGTACTTCAGTTTCCAGTGATTAACTGAACGTACAGGATCTCTTGTAATGTCACGACTGTGTTTTCCTGCAGTTGTTGTTCTCACATTTAATGCATGCCATAATTTCAGAACATGAGAAATAAAAACAATGTTGGCACAGCATCTTTTCTGAGTCTCCTTAAACGAGAAAAAATGGGTAAAACATAAATAATAAACAGTCTTAAGTGAGCATCAATTTTAAACAGACTGAATTGTGAGCCTATCGGGCTACTTCTGAAGCAAGACAACATTCAAATAACAGAAAAATCTGAAGTTGGTGCAATTTACGTGTCTAAATCGTTACGTTGCTGACATTTCCAAAATTTGTTTAAAACGGCTATAGGCCTTACATATGCAACGCAAAATGATTACTTAAATATTAGTTTTATTATCATGATATAACTTTTATCTTATATTATCAATGAAAGGTGTCAGTAGGCCTACTGATAACAAAGATCAGCCTTTACGGCCTGCTTCTATGGCAAAGCAAATTTCTTTCAACCGTCACTACTCAATCTTGAACATCTTAAACGTGTTATGAAGAAATTATGACAAGGTCTCCTAAATACCTTCTAATAAGCTCTTTGCACTTCCTCGAACGCCTTGTGTTGTTACCCGTGCTTTGACTGACAAACGAATCCACGGTAAAATAAAGAGAGGTCCGTGCAACAAAGTCTTTTCGTGAAATTTTTCTCATCCAGTGTGGAAATAAGTCATCGTCATTTAAAGGAAACTTATGAAATGTCAAGCCAGCGCGATTTTCAACTGTCTTATAGCCACTTCTGCAGCCAACAGCAGCACATTTGTTAACCGTGCCTGTATTCTTGACAGTCAAAAATTGGCACTTTATCTGATGGCGACAGCGTTTGTTGCTGAGGGTCTGGGAACTACAGTTTGTATCGGCCTCATCCTGTACATCCAACAGCAGATTTCTGAGAGGTTTCCAGTCCAGATGTTATTATTTAGGAGTCCTTGGTTTCTTACAGGTCCTCTTTCCATTTTTTTTTATTTTTTCCCTCTTATTTCTTGCTTTCCATCTTGCTGGAAGACATCGAATGTTATTCCATTTGTAAGAATGACGTCATTGTATATGATGAATTTATGGATCTCTTAAAGTAGTCATGACTTTTTACAGAGCATGGCATTCTAGTTTGTGCTATTTGTTTTCTACACATGATATTGAAGGCAAAGTAGTTAATATTATAAAGTCATTTCTACATAGGTGTTGTGAGCATGCAAATCTGGATTGCATTACTTCCTCTGAGGATTTAGTGACTACTGTACTCTTCAAATCTCTATTCCTGTTTCAACTGTATTTTCTTTTCAACAATAATCTAACTGACAAATTATTCAGTACATTACTATTCGTATCGTAGGCATCCGGTAGTCTCAAGAGACTATGGATTCTCGCGGTGTTGATTTTGAAGCAGCATTACATGTGGCTATAAAGCTTACTCAAGTCAGCCCATCCATATCTGCTTCAGCAGTGTGTATAGGGTGGGGATTCTAGCTCTCACCAGATCGGTGTTGTTTGAAACTTTATCCTGCCAGGTGATGTGCAGGATGCGACGGAGACAGAACATGTGAAATGCATTGAGCTTCCTTTCTTCTCCGACCAGAAGGGGTCAGGAATCCCTGCCATACAAAATGGTGCTTAGGGCACAAGCTTTTTACACCTGGATCATGGTATGATCAGTCAGCTTCCTGTTTATCCACACTCCCTTTGTCAGTCTGGACAGGGTTGTCAGAAACGAGTTATGAGTTGCTGGAATTCCTCAGCTAATGGAGAGCGATTTCTGCATTGTCTGCAAACAGGAGATTACGCAGGTACATTAGCTACACATGGACTTTGCTCTTTGTCTGGTCAGGTTGAGGAGGATGGCCTAGAAGAGTTGGTGCGAGAAAGCATCCCTGTTTCCCTCCGCTTCTGATGTTAAAATGGGATGACATTGAGCCATCAAAGACCAAGTTACTCTTTATGTCACCGTGGAAGAATTAAGTGGGAAAATGTTTAAAGTAGCCATGCCTGCTGACCAGGTCTTAACTATCTTCCAAGTCATTGAAGTGTATAACGAGTGGCTGCTTTTGTTTCCTGAATTTCTCCTGGAGCTGTTTGACCGAGAACATTATGTCCACCGCAGGTAGGTTGGCAAGAAACTCGCAGTGAGATTTGGGATAGGCTTTCTCTGCAGGAGCTTCGAGCCTCTTGATAGTAATAGAAACATAGAGCTTTCCGGTGACAGAGAGGAGAGAGAGAGAGATGCCACAATATGTATTGCAGTCGCTTCTGTCACATTTGTTTTTATACAGTGTAACGAAGTATGCCCTGCTTGGGCTGAATTCATGATGGTTGTTAAGTACTTAAACACATGTACGGTTAAGAAAGGTTCTTTCAACTATATATATATATATATATATATATATATATATATATATATCGCAACTAAATCTACCATATTTAACAAAAGAATATCTAAGAAAACTACAGGAAAATAAATGTCGAGTCAGCATAAAAACGTAAACAAAATAGACTGGTGGATGATACGACATGTAGCCTGGACAAATAAAGCGAAAAATCAACGTGCATCCCTCATGGTCTGTGGCACTTCACCTTCTTGCCCTGATATGCAGAAGATTTTGTGCAGCTCAGTGATAAATGTCCCTTTGTACCACATCAAGATGACGGAAGGGATGCGACAGTCTTAGAAGCAGCTTTGCAACTTGGTAAGGAAGTCAAGCGCCTTGCACAGTTTTTCTAGGTTTGGTTCTTTATTACGCTCTTTCAACACGGACAGGCCCTCGATTGCATTTAAGGCATTATCTGTGACAAAGTTTTTCCTGGCATACTCCTGTCAGGTTAGTGCTCTACCCAGGGGCTATCTGTCTGGCGTGGTTCTGGATTACTAGGCATGCGGCAGACTTCAAGAGGGTAATTTTCATCCATGTTGGGCCCAAGACCTGCATAATGCGATCCTAGATGCTTTGGATGTTGCCCTTTCCTGCTGTCAGCTGTATCTGGATGCAGGGCTAAAACCATATTCTTTGGTCTTTTCGGGCGGCTTCTTTTGCCAGAAAAAGGAGAAATCTTTTTCTTTCACAGATCCTGATCCTGATCCTGCAAGCCTAGCCTTCTGGAAAGTGACGGTGTTTATCTTCAGTCTGCTTAGTTCCATGCCAATGATTGATGTCATCGCAAGCTTCCCTAATTTCCCGAAGATCGTCAGGAAAATCTGTTGTCATCGCTCTGACATTCCATGTACCCATCTTGAGAGCAGCCACTTTCTTCTCTCAGCAATAACAAAAAATTGCTGATTCCAGTGTTGATTTCAGCTTGGGTGTACTGATTTGGCTTCAATAGAGCACCTCCTCCGTTTGACAGCTCCTGTTTTTAGTACTGCTGGGTGTCCACAACACCCACCTCATCAGACAAGCCAAGACCTGACTGATGGAGGTGACAGTTTAGTCGCAGACAACTCGACCATAAAACAGGTAGTTCCAGTTTACATGGCACTAATAGCAGTTATGAAAGCAAACCTGACCTGACAATGAATTATACAAATGCTTGCAGCATATTGGCTTTACTCCTCTATTTATGCCCTGCATTTATGTTCAGGTCGTCAGGAATATTGTGGAGTAAAAAGGCTTTGTGAAATTTTGTGAACGAACTAAGACTTGATTTCATTCCACAAGCAGCATTAGTAGTTTCGTGTGGTTACATCTCCAAATTATGCTTGTCAATCCAGTCTCGGAAGGTGTCGTCGCAGTCCAGTACAGTTTCATAGCCACCATACAACTTGGTCAATGGATAGTGGAGGACGATGTGGTCAGATGTTTCAGGGCCATTGTGGCATCGAGGCCATGTTGGCGAGTCCCTGAGTTTCCATTTGTACATGTTGTGACCAGTCCTAGCATGTCCGGTCAAGAGTCTGTTTCTGGCAGTCTAGTATTTCCTTTTGCTGTTGACGCCACGGGGTCTGATGGTTGGGTCAGTTATCAGATGACCACCTCTTGGGATGTTATCGGTCCACTCTTTCTTCCGTGATTCCATGATGGTAAATTTTTCTTTGCCTGAGTTGTAGTAGGGTTTCCTCGATTTCAGTCTTGTCGAGTGAGGTGCATTGTAGCAGACTTTTTTTAGTGGGTTATTGTCTGGTGCTGCGCTTAGTTTTTCTAAGGATCTTTGGTTAGCCTCTTGTCTTCGTAGATGAGGCGGTGGAATTCCACTCATTGTTGGGAGCCACTGCACAGGTGTTGACTTTAGGCAGCCCGTGATGATTCTTATGGAGTCCCTGAGTTTAGTGTCTACTAAGTTGGTATGAGGGTTTCGTGTCCAGGCTGGTGCGCAATAGTCTGCAACACTGTAGCAGAGGGCGAGTGCTGATGTTCTTAACACTGTTCTTGATGTTCCCCAATGATGTTCCTGCCAGTTTTCTAATGAGACAGTTTCTTTTAGTTATTTTGTTTGCACTGCCTTCCAAGTGTCGTCGAAATGTCAGTTGTCGATCGAGCGTCACACCGAGATATTTAGGGTTGTGATCTGCTGGGAGGGTATTTCCATCGACGTTAATGTTGAGAGTTTTTGCAAATTGGTGATTGTTCAGGTGGAATACTGACGATACCGATGTGGTTGTGTTCATTTTAATGTACCGTCAAAGTATTGTTTTAGATTGGTAGTATCGTGGGTGAGTACATTGTCAATTTCATTCCAGTCTCTTGATTGGTGTGCTAGAACCCAGGCATCAGCGTAACCAAGCTTGAAAGATTGACTGTTTGCCATGTCACTGATATAGACATTAAAAATTGTAGGAGCAATTACTGAGCCCTGTGGGACACCATTTCTAATTTTCTTTGTTTTACTCTTTCTCCCACCAAGTACAACATGGAACTGTCTGGTGCCAGTCATAGTAGACAGTATTTTGAGTGTTTTTCGGCAGGGAATTATTTTTGCGAGTTTGTACATGAGGCCCCCAACCCATACAGTGCCATATGCTGCCGATAGGTCTATCAGCACAGCACCTGTTTTCTGCTTCTTTTCGAATCCTACCTCGATGTAAGAAGTAAGAGCAAGAATTTGTTCGATGGTGTTCCTTTGTTCTCTGAAGCCTGCTTGTTATGGGGATAACGAAAGGATCTATGTATGGAGTGATCCTCGTGAGGATTATACGCTCTAGAAGTTTGTAGAGGTAGCTGAGCAGAGAGATGGGTCTATAGCTGGATGGTTCTGTAGCTGGTTTACCTGGTTTTAAAATTGCTACTACTTTTTGCAATGCTCCACTGTCGTGGGTGTGTGCCTTTGTCAATGATTTTTGTCATGGTGGCTGCCAGCCAGTTGATAGCATTGAGACCAAGGTGAGTAATCATATCTGGATAAATTCCATCAATCCCTGCTGCTTTGCCGTTTTTTATGTTTTTAATGGCGTTTTTTTATTTCATTGGTTGTCACTGGGATGGAAAGGAGAGATCCTGTACGAGGTATCGAATTTATTACATTTTGATATTTCTTTCTGATATTCTTCTCAAAAGTGTAGATGGGCTTATGCTGTCCTATTTGTTTGATCTCTTTCGCGATGTCTTCAACGCTAATTTGTGGGGCTGCTTTGGTTTGTTGGGATTTGGGGCTAAGCTTTTTTATTGTTTGCCAAGCATGCCGACTGGAGTGAGTCAGGTCCATATTTTCAACAACCTTGAGCCATCTTTCTTTACGGGAGTTGTGAATTGATTCTAGGAGTTCTTCTGCAATATTTTGGTCTTGGGTTCTTTCAAATTATTCTCGGAGTTCTTTGCTGTGCTCAGTCTAACATATATATAGTCTTTTCGAAAGCCTTGTTGGATATGCTTTTTAGAGATGCTGAGGATCAGTTTGGTGAATCTATGCAGGTTGCTTATTTCGGGTGGTATTCTTTGACATGTTTTGTCAATGTCTGTAGCAAAGACGTCCCAGTTTGCTTTGCGGAAATTCTATCGTGGTTTTGGCAGTGATTTTATTTTTGGTTTCTGTATGCCTATTGTAATAAGAGTTGGGCGGTATTGGCTCTTTGGAAAGTTGCCCAGGGCTTCTCTCGTTGTTGTGGTTGGTCTTCCGTTGTTGACTTTAGAAACAAACACGAGGTCAGGGGTATAACCTTTACCCCAACTCGCTGAGTGGAAAGTTCCTTTATCTTTTGGGTTATAAATGAGTGAAAGGTCTGAAAGGGTGTACCATAGGCTTAGTTGATCTCCTGCTTGGTCATTTTTTGTGTATCCCCATTCGTTGTGGTGACTATTAAAGTCTCCTGCGATTATCGCTGGGTGGTTGATTGATGTTAAGGGATGGTTTGTCCAATTTGTGTTTGGTGGTTTGTATATGTTTGTAATTTCAGTTTTTCCAATTTTGACAGTGGTTGTTTCGGTCCCATATTCATCTGTTTTCCACCAAGATCAGTAACTAGGTCTGGTGTTCTGGCGTATGTGATGATACCGTATTTTGGGTGGTTTTGTTTATTGGTGACAGAGTAGCCATTGATTTTGTATCTGGAAGGTTGGCTGTTGTCGGTCAGGTGTGTTTCTTGTAGGAGTACGATATCAACATCATGTTTACGTAGAAGTTCTGATAGGTATTCGCATTTTGACATGGATAGGCCTTCCACATTTAATGTCAGGATCCTTATTTTCTCCCCTACATTAAGGTGATCATTGTCATTATTGGTGTTGGAGCTTAGTGAACTTGTCGAGTCTGCCCAGCTTCCTACAGCAGGCACGCGTTTCTTTTTATGCTGGGCAACGACCGAGCCAATATAGTATATTTTTCTCTTATAAGGTATTGGATGGAGATGTGGGTCCTGGAGAAGGAGGCCTTGTACAGGAAGCCGGATTGGAACACTCTTTTCTACTGTACATAAATATGGTGTTCCATCACAGGTTTGAAACAGTAGCTTCCTCACTGAGCTAGGTGACCTTTGGTATTTAATCGCAACGTCGTGTGGGTATCACCGTTGACCTGTTATCCAGTTCCTCCACCGATATCCACATCTACCATGCTGTCAACCATGGTTTCAGACTCCAAAGCCGGTGACCTCATCTGAGGGGTCTCATTGGCCTATGGAGTGATGAGTCGTACTCGCCACGCTGGCTCATGTGCGACTTGGCGAGGTGAATGTACCACAATCTTGCTGCCAGCTATTGGACAGTCGCAGAGGATTGTGATACCTATAAGCCGCCGGTATCCGTTTAGTCGCTCATAGAGACTAGTTGGGATTAAAGAGCTAGGAAAAAGAAACTCCATCAAGAATATCAGTTTTGCCGCGCTGTTCCAGCAATTGAAGAGCTTGGTTAGCCCCGCTGGTTTGACTCACGAGCACTCTGACACACTGATAGAATTCCCTACCTAGGATCAACAACCAGGGCATAGATAAGGTGCCCTTTGCCAAGCGGTATTCGCAAGCATAAAGCTCACGTCTGTCGCCGGACAAGCAGCATTTAATAACTGGTATTGAGGCAGTTGCTACTCTGCGTGAAAATTTAATTTCTTGATGCAGAGATCTTACCCAGGATCGAGTTCTTTCAAAGTTCCTACATTTGCTAAAGTTCTCAGGACTGGACTGTTCTAATGCCTTCAATTCTCCCCTGATGACCTGTTGATTTATCGCTTTTTCCCTGTCCCGGCCGTTTGAGGGATAATATGTTCGATATATATATATATATATATACATATATATATATATATATATATACATATATATATATATATATATATATATCTCAAAGCTTTGAATCGACGGCGACAATCGACGAGCCTACCTAAACTCTTGCATAAGCTTTTAGAGGAATTTCCTGGCTTGAGTTCTTTTCTTTGAAGCTTTCTTTGTACCCAAGGTCAGATGGCACGTATAGTTAGGGTTGGAAACTTTTTCTTTAACTTCCGAACTGTGGCTGCATGGGCATTCTCAGTTGCATATCTAACAATTTCTTGTTTTTCTTTTTCTCCATAAATAAAAAAGCATCAGGGCCCACGCAACGATTTGAAGTGTGGAGGGGCCACACGAGTTACTATCTAAGGAGGCCCCACGGGCCAGAAAATTTTTGAAAATCAGGGTGTCTAGAAGGGCTAAAAATGAACTCTTTTTCATGTTTCAAAGGTTACTTTTAATAGTGAAAGACAAATTAAAACTACAGAAATACCACTATATCCATGCATAAGTATATAAGTATAAGTAAGTATATAATCCTGTTAAATTTACAAGTCGTTTTTATCAAATTTTCCAAATATATTTTTCCTATTTGCTTTAGAATCAACAAACTCATTAGCAACCTCGATTAGTGAGAGTTTGTCACAAAGTTCCTTGTGGCAAGATAGTAGTGCCAAAGAGTTGAATCGCTTTTGTAATATACTTGATCTAATCCATGTTTTAAGCCTACGAGCTAGAGAAAACGATCTTTCTGGTGTGGCACTTGTAGCTGCGCTTACGAGAACGAGCTTAGTTAACTTCATTACGTTGCTGATAAGTCCTCTGTGTTCTCTTGGTTGAGATGCAAGTTTCATCTTTATTTCTTTAAAGTGAGAGACATCCTCATCAGCACAGATGGTTCTGAGAATTTGAAGCTCAGCCGGTAAAGCAGAGAGATCAAGATCATCTCTATAATTTTCCAACTTCTTCAGCTCCGCTTCATACGACTCTGACTTGATGGCTTTTATCATTAGCTGCTCGATATTTGAAAAGAATTGATAACTCGGTTGCTCGAAACGATCGGTTATTGCTTTAACCACAGTATCAATTGCATCAAAGTAGATAATACGGTAGTGATCAACTGCTGATTCAGGGTGATATTCCTTCGTATTCCGAGAGGAATCTTCATAACCATCCAAAAATTGCATTAGCGAATACTTCGGTCTGCGGCGTTTCCTCGGTAAAGATGGTTCTTCTACATCCAACTTACTCGCCTTCAGCTTTACAGTTTCGAAGAAGAGGTTGAAATCTTGAGATGTCCTCATACCTTTTAAGGTTTTGACAGTTAAATCGGCATTTCTTTGACCATTTATAGCTGACATCTTCTCTTCTTGCAAAGTTTTTGATAGGTTATCTGTCAAACTATACAACCTATGACTTAGCAAGAGGCCAAAAAAGAAGGAAAATGATTCCATTTGAGACTGGCATCCAATGATACGAGCACGAGTTTCGGCATCAAGCTTTTCACTCAGGCAAGTCGCCCAAAGCTGTTGCAAAGTTCCGTACTTCTGAATGATTTTTTTGAAACAAGAAGCTCTCACTGTCCACCTTGTGGTTGAAAGTTTATTCAAGGACACAGGCTTTTCTTTCTCTCCATTCTCTGCAGTCGCACCATCCTCGATCATTTCATCCAGGGATCCCAAAATCTTTTCTCTTTTCGGTGAGTACTTTACAAGCACGCAAATTTCTCCCACAGTACCCATCGTGTTTGACAGAACTTCACAAGATGATGTCAGATCTTTGACTGCCAAACTCAATGTATGACCATGACAATGGGTAACAATAGCTTTAGGTTGGATTTCCTGGATCTGAGTTGCAACTCCTGACCGTTTACCCATCATGTTGCTCGCACCGTCGTAGGTTTGTCCCCTACAATTTTCTAAGGACAAGTTTGATCGTAGCAAAACGTCTTTGATAGCATTCACTATTGTATCACTACGGATATCGTTCAGTTCGTAAAAGCCGAGAAAATCTTCACTGATGACCAAATCGTCATCCACTGTTCTAAAGCACATGGACAGCTGCTCAAGGTTGCCTATGTCCGTATACTCATCTGCCATTATAGCAAAAACGTGCCTTTCTCTGATCTCATGGAGTTTCTGTCTAGCAACATGCTGCGCCATCAGATCTAAAAGTTCATTCTGTATTTCATTGTGCGTGTATTTCATTCTACTTTTATCGAGTTTTGCTTTAATCCCAGGATCTTTTGTCCCAAGCAATAAGAGCAATTGGGTGAAGTTGTCATTCCCTGGATTCCCTTGAATAGCAATGCCTTGTCTTGCCAAATATTGGAGACATCTTATGACATCGATCAAATACTTCCGCTCTAGTTGACGAGAATCCGCGATGCTCTTGTTGGTTAGCTCGGCCACATTCCCACATTGAGGTACCACTGTTTCCAATGCAGCAGCTGCTTTGTGACAGTTTGTCATTTGATGGGTTTCAAAACATTTCGGCGCCTTCTTCCACGAATTGAAACCGATGCTAATGTACGCCTGTTCTTTGTTCCTCTCACTAAGTAAAGCTTGATTTTTGCTTTGTTTCGTACAGTAACTGCAGAAGACACGGTCTGACCTACAACAATAAAAAAGAACATATAATCTTCAAACGTCGAAGAAACCAACGATGTAGAAAGTGAATCGTCATGGCGCTCATTTCATACCCCCTAGACATTTCACGATGATAATATTGACTGGTTTTGGTAACTGTGATGTGTAACTCAATACGAAGCTGCTTTTATAAAATTAATCATAAATGTACCTTGTGTCATAATGTAGCCAAGAGAATTGATCAAACCATTGGTACTGACAGGAGCGACTTCTATCTCCGATTTTTGTCTTTGGAAAGGTGAAACTTTTTGGTGGTCGATATGGGAGCACTGTAGATGCAGCCGATGACGATGGAACTTCTTCAGGTTCAGCCGTGCTTGTCGACGTTGTAGATACACTGGATACATCAGATGATGACTTGTCTTTTTTCTGAGCTACTTTGAAGATATCTGTGATTTTACGATTAGACGCCATGTTAACTCGATACACACAACAACACTATATTTGTTTTTCAAGATTTCGTAAATTTGGATGTGAAATACATCCATGCGCACTATGAGTTCATTTTCAAAATAATCAACTAAAGCAAACAAACTATCTGACACGCGTGTTGCATATTGATGAAGCGCATTAAGCAATTAACACTTTTAACACTTTTGCTTTGCAAAAAAGTGAGGGGGCCATGGCCCCCTCGGCCCCCCGGTATCGTGGGCCCTGAGCATATTCAATGAACATATGAACATATTCAATTTCTTCAATGGTATTACATTCTGGAGGATTTTCCTTTAAGGATTTACATGGGTCACTTACAGTTTTTTCTATTGGTATATCCTTACTTTGAAAGTACTTGAATAGCGACTTCGTCTCAACAAAATCAACGAGGAGGATGAAAAATAATTTTGATTTAAAAAACACAACAGAAATCAATGTTCACTTCTCCTTCTTTATGCCACGTAACTGAAAGAAAAAGGCTTTCAAGACGGTCTACAACGAAGAGAGTGTTTTAATGACATTGAATAATCGAAAATGAATGAGAAGGAACATTCGGAGCCTCTTCAACTCATTGAAACTCTGGATTTGATATGGGGGGCTGGGAGGTTCAGGGTTTATTGACACTGATTAAGATTGATTAGTGAAAAATGACTGATATATTCGAAATTTTCTTCGCTTTGAGAGGCTTTAGGGGAAGCTTTTTCAGAGGCTTTTAAAGGGTTACTGTTAAGATTTATTGCAACACTGTGAATTGGGTTCCTTATATTGGAAAGAATACATCTTTCAAACGTAAACTTAGTAATAAGCACAAAAGTTTTGCTTTGGCTAGTGAAGCTCTTTCAGAAGGCTTTACTGCATTAATCACTGCAAAATATTCCGAGACAATTTTCCCGGTATAACTGCTATGTGATATACGTTGGGTCAAATTTCAAGCCACAGTACACGAAATTTAACAAATGCCTTCCCTTTTAGTTCAAGATGAACTGGAAATACAGTTAAGAATAAAAGTTGGTGATCCTCAAGTCTAATAGCTTTCCATTTAGATCATCAATGATGAGGAGATAATGGAGAGTATGTGGACAATTGAATAGAAATTTTTAAGAGCTTTTAATCACTGAAAGAGTCGGGACTGGATGCCGATAAAAGTGAGGAACTCGACAACACTGCGGATGTAAATATTGAAGAAGTTGCTGAAATATTTTATCAGTATTTAAATAATAATATGTCATTGTTTTCTTCTGAATAATAAATATTTACTGTGACCCCATTTTATTTTTTCCTTTGCATCGTTTTCTCCTTTAATTATTTTCTCTTTTTTTTCGTTTTAACGTCATTTTCCCCCAGGAATCGAAAATCGGTGCCCTTCACAGGGACTTTGTTTTGGCAGTGAGGAATTTTTTGACCAGATGCCCTTCCTGACGCCAACCAATTGCTTTCCCCCCTTGAATACCAGCTATCAGAACGGCGTTTATAAAGCGTTGGTTAAATTAATGAGCTTTATAAATTATGGAGTGTACTTTTTGAAACAGGTCTAAGCCACCCGCGTTAATTACCCATCCGTTTGCATTTCATGTATTCTTATCTTATTTGCAATCTTTAGTTGTTGCCATCATGTGTCTCATCTAGTATGTCACAATAACCTAGAATAATGGTAAAATTAAAACACTTTAAGTACAAATGTCCTGAAGGTATAAAACGAAATCCAACTTAAATGTTTGCCGCGGATATAGCGTGACTGAAGCCCGCTGTTTGGAAGTAATCTTGAGCATGCCGACCCATGTTGAAGACATCTAACACACATGAAAAGTGAGTTAGTTCTTTAACACAACTGGTAACAATTGAAATTGGTTAGTTGATCAATGGAAAACGATAAGTGCTTTTCAAGTAAGACAACATTAAGAAAAAAACATGTATCTAGATTAGTGTTTTTTTCCAACTTTAATAATAAGTTTTCATTATCACTTGTAACACACAAAAATATCTCCCATTTCTGTTTTTGCGCAAAACATTAACATTATTATCTACTCTTCTACTTTGTCATAAATATCTTGGCACAGAGAATCGAGACGAAAACATTACCAAGTATCAAAGAACGCTAAGTTGCAATAATCTTGTTAAATAAATGCAACAAAATATAAACTTGTAAAAACGAATGAATCGTCTTTGTCTATAACAAACTGTCTCTGGTATGTTTCAATCTTAAAGGTAAGAGTTTGTTTTTAATTCACAAGTTAAAGCTCTCAGATCACACTGGTGTTGTTCTTTGTGTAGGCATTCAGGTATCACGTTCTTTGACATTTCTTTTTCACTGTTGCGATACATTTGATAGGTGATTTACATAAAAATCACCTATCAAGTAAGTTTACAATAATGGAAGGGCAATGTATTCAAGGTCTATTTACTGGTCTGTTTATTAATTACTTGTGTCTGTGGAAGCTCTGTCTATCTACCTAAATACCTATACACCTTTTCTTCTTTTTATCTATCCATCCGTCCATTCAAACAGAGAGTGAGAGAGAAACATAGAGAGAGAGAAAAACAGAGAGAAAGAGAAAGGAACAGGGAGATAGATAGATAGATAGATAGATAGATAGAGAGAGAGAGAGAGAGAGAGAGAGAGAGAGAGAGAGAGAAGGGGGGAGAGAGACAGATAGATAGACAGACAGATAGAAAGGGAGTGAGGAGGAGGGAAAATGTTTTTAGTGAAACACAAGGCTAAAAAGATACAGGCACCAACATACATATTGAAATTAACAAAAAAGATATGAACCCAGATAACATTTTCCTTTCTACTCTTGACAATTCACTTGCTTGTACAAACATACTCTGCAATTACATACTTTTAATCTAAGCCATCATAAAAACATCCAAGATATGAAGAACAACTCCCGTTGAAAAATTAAAACTCTGTCCTGAATTGATAAAAAACGGCTTGTTGGTTTCCTATCTTAGGCATTCAGTTACATTCTAAGTGTATTGCTTGTATGTGCATTGTTTAAATGTTCACATATCCGTTCCACGATACCTTTGTCAACGTCTTGGAAAAACACGAAAGTTATTTGATACTCTTCTCGTGGTTTCTGATTTAAGGCATGTTTACTAATTATTTGCCTCGTTTATTTGCCCATTATTTCCAACCATTCTTCTCTGGTTTTTAAACCAACAGAACCAAGAATTTTATATTGCCCCCTTTTCCAATCAAGACAGATAAGGTAGGGATCAGGCCTTGGAAATTGGCCACATCTTAATGGTTTGGGCCATCCTTCTGCATACTTGCCAAGAAGCTTCCGACGTGTTCGACGTGCTTTTTTGCATAAGGAACGACAAGGTGGCAATGGAAATTGCAAATTTTTATGACACTTTGGCGCATATAAAGAACAGATGAATGCAACTAATACATCAGTTGCACAAGACTGTGCCAAAAGCTCGCTAAATATCAACATGCTTGAAGTAATAGCTTTTTGGTTATTGTCATGAAGCAAATTTGGTAAACTTACATTTTTGTAGCCAAGTTTATTACACCAGTGGATATCCATTGGCTCGCATCGAGAATTCGTAACATTGTAAGCAAAATGTGGGGGATACTTCGTGTAAGGCTTAACATCAAATAATGAAGGAGGTTTCCATTCTGAGGTAGTAACCATAGAAAGAAATAACACTAAAACTGAGGTTGATGAAATGATGTGATTCATACTATCTGACGTCCGTTCAACCTAACTTGAGCGTTCCATGCAACTAATTTGTATAAATGAATGGGGCTTCGGCTATAGGGCTCAACCATGCGGGACTGGTGGTCTCGAGATACATGAGCACTGGCTGAAGACCAACCCTAGAGGAAAGGCTTTCCCACGGAGGGTTCTGGTGGGGCAATCCGTATGCCTTGCCTTTTATGGTATCTTGCATGCTTTCTGCCCCACTTTTTCTTGACCTGTTCCTTCCTTTCTGATCTTTCAGAGATTTTTGAAAGGTAATTACCTATCAAAAATCAACTAGGTAACCTAAAGTCTTTTCTTGGTTATCAATTGAATGGCATCGATCTTGTTTGGGATGGTTAAAATAATTTAACAATCATTGTTTTCTTACTTTTACTGCATTATATTGATTCAATTTGTTGGTAAGAATTTTTGAATCAATTTTTATGCATTACAGCTTCCACCAATGACAACAGTTGTGACCAGATTTTTCTTAGTAACTGACTGGAGGAGTAGTGTAAAGGCTGGAAGTTTTAGGTCACCCGTGAATGAGGTAAGGGGCCATAGCTCCTGAGCATGATCACCCATAATGAAAAGATAGGAATGCGATGAAGTGGAGAACAATGGGGGTGTATGGTGTAGACTTTGGGTGTACTCAATTATAAATCTAAAGTGAGCTGTCTCAGGAACAATTCTCTTGTTTGCAGGATGTACCTGAATATGCAGTCGTATGAATTATCAATTATTAGCTAGTGAAGTAATTTCTGATCTGACCTCTCGACCACTTCCTCGCTTTTTATGTGGTCTTTTCAACTTATGGCAAATATTATTCGCAGGTTGCGTTGATGGAAAACATCTAGGATTTTTCTCTCTGTTTTTAGTGTTCGTTTTTGTATCACAGGCGTAGCTGGCGGTTGTCATTCCTATTGACATGTAAAGATGTAACTTAAGCGATATGGCTTCTGCTTAGATTAGGCTAACTTTGCCAAATCTATTTCTGACATTTGTTTCCACATCGCTTTGGTTAAAGACTATTGGTTGTTATGGATCGAGGTCCATGCGGACGATCTTGGGTTTTGCTTGGTTGTTCCTCCGTTTAATTTTGACGCTCTCATTTTTGAGTTTACATGACATTGCTTGACTGGTTTGGTCAGCTGTGAACACTACCAAAGGTCTTCTAGAAATAAAGGAGCTTGATTGTTAATTCCTTTCGAAATTCCACGGCTTGTTCCATTACCGATTATTTTTTTCGCTGCATGATCTGTCTTTTCTGAAAGTTGCCCATTCCTCTCTCAGGATATAGTCTACTGCCGTTTGAGACATCTTAAAAAGTATTCTCCTTTACACTTATCTGGGCACTGACAGAAGTGTAAAGCCTCTATAATTTTAACCATCTCTTACGTTACTTTTTCTTAAAGTTTCATCACGAGACCTTGAATCCATTCCTAGTGACGGATTGCTCTTGCAAAATTTGATTGAAAAGAGCTTCTTGTCCTATATTGAAAACTTTTCTACCATGTTTTAGTAGTTCACCACCAATGATATCCATTTCTAAACCTTTGTTATTCTTTAGGGCTCTCGCTGTTCCTTTTACTTCCTTTTTGTTTGTAGATGCCATATTTATTTGTAAGACTTGTGTTTCTGGAATGCTGTCCCAGTCCCATACTGTTCCTGGTTTCGGTTAGTTGAGTACTTTTTGAAAATGCTCTGCCCATCTAGCATTTTTCACCTCTTCCATTGACAAAAGCCCAAAAGGCTGGCACACTAATGCTTATCTGTCAGTGCTTTGACGATCTTGTA
>RDPX01000066.1:278216-291303 GCA_003991215.1 Morbakka virulenta
CTGTCTCCTTAGAAAACTGGCTAGCACCTCTTGGGGAGCGTCACAACAAGTACTTAGAACGTCCGCACTAGCACTCTGTTATAGTGTTGGAGAGTACTGTGCCCCAGTATGGTCAAGAAGTCCTCATGCAAAAAAGATAGACGTAAAACTTAGAGAATCCATGAGGATAATTACAGGATGCCTAAAGTCAACGCCAATACAGTGGCTCCCAACACTAAGTCACATTGCACCACCAGAAGTCAGAAGAGAAGGTGCCAATCAAAAGTTCATTATAAAATTGAAGAAAACAACAGACAACACCCCTCTCAAAGACATTGTTAGCAACGCCCCCAAAACAACGAGATTAAAATCCAGAAGAGCTTTCTATCAGTCAGAAATTGAGAGCTACAACATGACAGAGGCATGGAGAGACTGGTGGTTTGCGAACACACCATCGGGAGGAGAAATTATTAAAGACCCTACTGTGAGACTACCAGGCTTTCAGAATAACACTCGAAAACAATGGGTCTCCTCAAACCGACTGCTGACAGGCCCTGGCAGAACATCAGCCAACATGTACAAATGGCGACTAAAAGACACTGCAGACTGTCCTCACTGCAGTGGAATCCAGGAGACTGCAAAACACATCGTCCTCCAGTGCCCAACAACCAGACTGGAGGGAGGTTTTGACGCCGTCCTCAACTGTGATGAGGAATTCGGAACCTGGCTGTAGAGACATAATGTGGAGATGTAGCCATACGCTACTACTATAGGACAAACTAGGAAAAGTTCGTCTGATGTGCTGAAAGTATTCTTGGTCTTTGTTCAAGGTTTTTACGAACTGCTTCATTAAGTCTAACTTTATGTGAAGTGGAGGAGGTACAATGTTAGTCAGATCAACCAAAGGTTGCTCTATCAGATTTGGCCCCCCGGCTTGCAGTTGTGGTCTAGGGAGCCAGTCTTGTTTGACCAAATGTTGATCCAGATCCCTACTGTCCCATAAACACAAATGGCATGGATGTTTGGTGAAGCCTCTCTGCTGACCCAAGAGGAAATTCATCATCTTCAAGCCTACACATATGATCCAATTATAGTCATGGTATCGGAGTAAATGAATTACTTTTTAATGCCCTCGTAGTTTTCCTTTAGAATCACTGAGTGACCTACAGGTACTGCTCCAAACTTGTTTCCATTATGAAGAAGGAAACACTTTAAGCTTTTCTTCGAGCTGTCTATAAACAGCCTCCAATCATTTGAATTGTAACTGGGTAAACCAAAAGCTAGAAGACGCCCACTAACGTCATTGCAATACACGAAGTCACAGTCAGTACTGAAAAATTTCAGAAATTCACTTTCTCTAGATCTGTAGTACGAGTTTTGAGATCACTCTGAGTCAGTTTCTTCTCACTTAGTCTAGAAGCAAGAAGCTCAGAACCTGCTTTTGATAAACCTACATCGCGTATCAAATCGCTCATTTCAAACTGATTAAGCGGACCAGGAGTGATTCCTGATGTTTCCTCAATATCTGAGTGGCTTGAACTAGCTACAGTATCAGAGCTGGTTTCATGACATCTTAATTCTGGTTGAGGAAACTCTGCAGAATAGGGAACAGGCAGTCAGGCAGATTCTGGATCAAAATAATCAAATAATGGTAATCAAATAGAGTTCGCAGTCGTTTCATGTCACTTCATGCATGTGCTTCACATGCTTTGAAGCCTTTATTTTCACTTTCGTTTCGTTATCGAATGGCCATCCGATATCGACCAATTAAAATCGCTGTTACTTCCGGTGTTTGGACCAACAAGGAAGTAAACACTGCTGATTCAACACATGTGATGAATACACGTTTCGATCCATTTCTGAGACACTCTGCTTAATTTCTCGATGACTTGGTGTTTACATTATGCAAGACACAATCAATTATTTAACAGTTCAGTTGAAATGTGCCAAAAAAATGTTTGGGGGTTGAAATTTGAGCCGGCCCAAAAAAACATTTGAAACGGTCAATTTGGCCGGTTCCCGGTTCCCAGGGAAAACACTGAAGAGTAAGACGAATTTCTCAAAATACAACAGCAAGCTTTAAAATGACTTCCAAAAATGCTATTGATGAATTTCTATATTTTTTTTACGGAGTGTCGAGAGAGAACAGATGTATATATGTTATTTGTAATATTTTACACTGTTTTTAAGCTGTTTTTTTATTCGTTTAGATCTGATGATGACAAATTCCGTCTCGAAATATATTATCAATGAAATGATAAATGCATTGTTGGTTTGATTAATTTATACACAACAAGTTTAGGATACAGTTGGCTTGGTGCTATCATTTTGTCTTTCTTTTGTCGTTGTCTGACATGTGTTACACTTGTGCCCAACACAGGTGAATGTGTTACAGGGAATAATTGATTCAACAAGCAAACATAGTTAAATTAATAGGGAAGCAGAAAAAAAATCGTTTGGTTTCTTCATTTAACTAACTATTAATATACGACAAAGAATTTTGTGTGGTGCTGTTACCAGTGATTTCAGGGGGTACACAAGAATCACCAATATTTTGGGCGAGGGCCGATACTGGGGCAACACCTATGTATTTCACCGAAACATCTCGCACGAAAACAGAAGATTGATACAAAAGTTACCATAATTGCTCTGTAATCAAGCGACAGTGTGAGAAGAATTTCTGTTTTCCAAAGTTTCGGGTTTTCGCTGGAAGCCCACAACATTTAGTTAGGAACAAACTGAGAATGTATCTTTTTCGACTATTAAATAATGAATTCCACTGCTTTCTACAATAGGCCTACCTTTAAGAAGCAAATGATAGACCATGCCATTGACAAAAAAATATTGTGTACTTGCTGTCATAGCGATGTGCTTTGTGCTTATGCTCTTGGTAGCTCCAGAGTTTAACTCGTATGATAACTACCTTGAAAAATTATTTGGAAGTAGTTATTCAGGTAAGAACTTTTTAATGTTGTTTAAAGTGACACGAAACCCTTCTGTATTTGTGAGCTTTGTTGCTTCCATTCATAAATCTGACATGAATTCAACAGTTTCATTGCTGTACACAGCGTATATTAAGTTGTCGACTCTAGTTAATAGCCAAGGTCGACTTGAAACTGTCAACTGACAGACCATAATGATATCATTGACTGTGCTATTGTTTGGCCTTCCAGGTCACTGACAAAGACGTGTTGTCTATTTTTAATTTTTTATAGTTTACCACTTTAAAGGGTCTGTTGTTTCTAATGCACTTGTTAATGGTTTTGTTGGTAGAAAGGTCTACTATTGATACTGGTCTACTTTTGCTATCTGTGGACAGGGTGTATAGCACTAGTCCGTCCCCACCTTGTTTAAGGGGGCTAGTTTGAGTAATCCCCGCTTTTCTTGTGGAGGTAGAAGTTCGTGCACTACTGGTAGTTTTGTCACAATGCTATGTGTATTTGACCTAAAACGATAAAGCGCACATCAGTTTTCTGGACTTTCTCCATCTTGTCAACAGGGCCTATCTTTGTCATCAAGATCAAGATACTAAGTTACAGGTTTGCAGCTACTTCTTGCAAGGTGTTATTGAAGAAGTCTATTCAGGAAAACTACACATTTGTTTATGTTGAAGACCAGCCCCCATCTATTCCCAGGCATGCAAGCCTTTCAGGTCTGTTAATAGGTGCAGTGTTTTCTGAAGTCTTTAATATCTCTGTTGATGAGGCATTTATTAGGAAAGAGAATAGCCAGGAAATTGACTGCTTTGAGGGAGTCATTGAAATGGCAGAGAAATGGGAAGTGGTCAAGCACTGCACCTCTGGGCACTCAGAGGGCAGCTTTTGATATGGTGCCTTCTGCTATGATTTGGATGGCCCATTCTGCAAGGAAAACTTGTACCAAGGTGTGCAGAAAGCCAGAGATTTAGTAACATAACTTGAAAGTTCTTTCTTTGAACTATGTTTCAAGAGATACTTCTTCAATCACCTATATCTATGCAGTAACTTAGTAGTTTTGGGTGTAAATTGTGATGGGGGCTGTACCAAATTTCTTTGGGATATCAGGTATGGCTGAGTGGATTTATCTGCTCTTGTCATGGGACTGCAGGAGGTCAGGTGTTGTAGTGAGAACGTGATTTTCTTTGAAAGAAGCCAGATCAATAGCCATGGATGGTGTTTCTCAGGATGAGTTTTCTTTCTCAGAGTTCGTCATATAAGTAGATGACATGTTCAAGGATTTTACAGCATATGTAAGTATGAGAGACAGGGCTGTATATCTCAGGCTAGTAGTGGTCATCTTTTTTGAAGGCGGAAGCTGTGTTTGCTGCAAGTTAAAATATGTTAATGAAGCCTGAAGTCTGAAAGGTGAAAGAGAGGGTTGGAAAGAGTGGTTATAGGTTGGATAGATAGGGGAAGGGAAAGGCAGGGAATTTTCTTGATGAAGATTGACTTTGGCTGGCCATGGAGAATGTTCACCTTGGACTGGCTTAATACTTATTCAGTCAAGTATTTGTGATTTTAAACTGAGACTGGAATGACTCATTATTAAGGTATGTCCATATTTTAATTGGTTGTGGTGAAGTTCTAATGTCATTTGCCTGGTTAGGTCCACACAGTAAATAACTGTTTGTAACAGTTCAACTCTACCTAAATTATTTCATCAGGTGGCTGCTAATCATTCAAAGCAAAATGTGCTGTACACTCGAGGAAAAAGGCGGAAGGTAAAGTTATAGAAAAAGTGCAACCTGGCTTAGTATATAAACCTCAGTTACTGTACACACTCACTCACACACTCACTATCCAGTTGGCATGTATCCATGGCTTGTACAGGTAGTGATTAAAATGGTCCAGTGACTGCTGCCTCATTGGAAGATGGAAGAGCAATTGGGTTGTCAGGAGTTCTGAACTGAACATATTGCTAAAGTAGTAATTTAAATAGGAGCATTATGGACTGCCTGTGATGAGAGACTGCTGCATCATATAGATAAGTGAACTTTTTGTAACATTGGATTTAGATTCAAAGTGCAATAACATTTGGAAAGCAATAAAATGAAGCATTTACACTTACCATCAGCATTAATTGGCCCATCACAAATCATTTTTTCACTGATGTACAATTGTTTTAGTAGCATAGTATAATAATAACATCATTGCTGAGGTATAGTAGTTAATAACTTAATGAGAATTTGTTATTATCATAAAGCAATCATACACTATCATAAAGGATGGACAATGTATTTGAAGATATTATAAAATGCAATATTAACCACACAAGAACAAGAAAAAGGCTTTTTTGCATTGCATTAATCAGGTAACCCTGATAACTAGCCTGTGAAGTCTATGAAAATATTTGAGAATTATTGAAATTTAAGAACAAACACTGTATTTGAGAGCTTTTTAGTTTTGAAGACAGAGATGAAGACTTTATCCAACAAATGAGCTGGACTGGCCTCTGCAGAAGCTGAGGGGCAAGTATAAATAGGGAGACTTGAAAAAAGCAGGAGAATTAAAGTAAACTTGATTTAAGAGAGGGCTGAGGCATTAAACACACAGCAACTTGAAAAGAAAAAGCTACAAACCAATAGTACAGAAGCTGAGTTATTGGCAGCACTTGAAAAAATACAATGTCAACTAAATGCCCTTGAAATCATAGTGGACAGATATAAAAGAAATGATCAGCAGACAAAACAGAGTTATAAAGTTAACAATAAAAAATAGCCACCAAGAAATTAAGTCAAACCTTTGCTTGTAATGTTTGCAAGGATAGTGCCAAAGAAGGTGAAAACACCCATTTTGACTACTGTGGATGAGAATATCATTTTTCGAGGAATTGCCTAAAGCTCATTCCAGATCAGCAGGAAAATGGGAGGGGACTGTGCAGAGGGGTCAGAAGATAGCACATGGCCCCATTGTAGTTATTTTAGTAAAACTAAGAGAAATACACACTTTCTTTATTTTAGAATAACTTCTGTAAGAATATCAGGGTGAGTTTCATTAGAATAAAATTTTAGTAAAACGGAAATATTATGGCAATTAAAATAAGACAAATCTGAAATCTTTCTGAACATACTTCATTATATATATATATATTGGGTGTAAAAAAAACTACACATTTTTTAAAAACTTTGAAATATAGTAAAATTAGAATTAAAAAAAATATATATATACCTTTATGTTTGATTGACTTTGTGAAGTCAAAATGTCCAAGAGTTTTTTGTTTCTTCACTGGGGTAGCCATCACACTGATACTTTAACACTTTAAAAGAATTTTCTCATAACAAACCATACACTTTCAACAACGTCATCAAGTAGAATGTCACCTTAGGATGTTGATGTTCGAATTGTGATGTTGTGATTATTCACTGAATTTTCAAGTTGTTTGGAAAAAATTAAAATTAAAATATAAAAGTATATTAAGAATATTTGACCCTTACATTTTGTCAAATCATAAGAATACTTCACCCTCAACAAAATTTTACTGTTCTTATAAAAAGAAAAGTGTATAGCCCATTAAAAAGTTGTTCACCATGTTTGACTGTAAAATTTTGTTATAAAAACTGTCAACTAAGACATTGGAAAGAGCATCATATCTTTTGTAAGCAATTAATAAAATTTTGAGAAGGGAAGGGATCGAAAATACAAAGAAACATCAACAGAATGTACCCAAACTTACTTAGTCCAAATCAGAGAATATCAATAACTAAATTTATGGGAGAAAAATGCACAATTCAAAAATGAGCTAAAATGTCAAGATGAAGCTTCTATGGGATACAGAGACACAAGTTTCCATTGTTATTTTCATTTTATTTAGTTTCTATTAAGGCTCCCACAGGTTACTGAGCAGCCGAGAAAGAGACTGCAATATGAAAAGGAGATAAATCAAATAACAATTGAATGAAAGATTAGGAGTGTGCCAACAAAGCTGGGATATAGACAGAATGAAATGGTTATGGTATGAAAAGGGAATATTTGAGGTGACCAAGTAGAGGTTGCCTGGCCAAGCAAGAACAATATGACCATAGGGTTGGTTGACAAAGGTGGAGAGAAGAAATAAAATGATATGTTTTAAAGGGGAAGTAGGTAATGATGGTAAGAAGAGGCAAGAATTGGAGATTGAGAATAAGGAGGATGAGAATAGATGGATATGGGAGAGATATGGCTGAGAATGTAAATACCAGGGATGAATCAATGAGGAGGAATGCACACAGGGTAGGCTTTGCTGATGAAGGACTTGAGATTATAACAGTGGTTCAAGGATGAGAAAAGAAGAAAATGATATCACAAACATTATGTAGATGGATCCAGAGTAAAAACATTGGCTGAGATAATACAATGGCTAGACACTAAAAACATTACTGAGACAAATCGACTGATAGTTGCAGCAGCCAATGTTGTAGGAAATGTAAACAACTTAAGGTTGGAGGTACCAAAGAGAGTAAAGGGGCCATAATGAAAATTATGCCTTCATGATATGTATTATGCTACCCCTGCCACTGTTTCTCTAGAGTACCACCCCTCCTGTTTGTTTTGTTCTTTTTTGTTTTTGTTTACTCTTATTTTTTAACTATTTTGGATAACATCATGTATTAGGTTTTTAACATTTACCTTTGAACATTTGTATTTCTTTGTTAGTGGTGAATAAATGCATACATGTATACATACATACAAAGAATCAAAATAGTATAAGTATAAGTTTCAATGTAAGGTTCAGAAAACCAGGTCAGATCTTGGAGGACCAGATAGACAAAGAAAAGCAAAATTCAGACATTAAAGGCATGCAACTTCAAAGAGAGAGTACTATATGAAAAGAGAAGGTGGAGAAACAGTGCATGAAGAACTGAGAAAGTGCACAATATCAATATCAGCCAAACTACAAAAATATGATTCTTGAGACCTCCAGTTTAGACAAAATAGATTCAATCAAACCAAAAGCCATTATTTGGAGGACTTGAAGCCAATGTATAGGAAGACATTGTTCCAGATGCAGAGGAAAGTAGGAAGTTTTGGGGTGCCATGGGACTTACCAGTTGAGCACAGTGAGCATGCTGGATGCCTTAAGCAATTTTTAAGTGAGATAAGTAATATTTCAAAAAAAAACTGATTTCAAGATTGAGATCAATTTGTTGAAACAGAAGTTTAAAAAAATGCCCAGCTGGAAAGCCTTTGGCCAAGATAGAGTACAAGGTTATTGGTACAAAAACTTTGCCTAAGTGAATAGCATCTTAACTTGATGAATTTTTGCAACAAGGAAATGAGCCAGATTGTATGATTGCAGGTAGGACCTTAATGTCTTTGAAAGATCCTAACCAGAGTTGTGTAGTATTCAATTTTTGACTAATAACATGATTGGCTTAATGTGGAAACTTGGAATAGGAGTGCAGGTAGATGAGTTATGTCAGTATTTGGAATAAAACCATTTACTGTCAGTGGAACAAAAAAAGGGGCAGAAAGAAGCAGAGGCATCAGAAATCAATTGCTTATTGACAAGATGGTGATATTAAAAGGAGACTCACAGGATTAGCAGTTGTCTGGGAAGATTACAAGAAAGCCTATGATAATATACCACATAGCTAGATCAGAAGAACCTTAGAATTATTAGGGATAGCAGAGGATGTGAGAAACCTAGTAACAGAAAGTGAAAAAAGTGGAACACAGAGTTAATAGCTAGAGTTCAGATGTTGGGAAATGTCAAGATAAGACATGGCATATACCAAGGAGATAGGTTGTAGCCCCTTTTATTATAGATTACTATGATACTGGTCACTGTCAGTGGGTACCTTGTCAGATTCTGACATTGGCTGTCACATTATGGTATCTTTCTCAAAGGTCCATTAGGTGAATCAGCTCAACAGGTCTCAAGTTCACCCTGTTTGCCTGTAGCCTGGTGTAGAGCAGCCGTTGTCGTCCCCTCACTTGGGTCCCTCCAATTCTACCAGTGATGGCCTGATATTCTAGTGCTTTCTTTCTCATGACATGTCCAAAAGAACCAAATTGTTGAGCGTGGATGTATTGTATTAATTTTAAGCTTGTCTGTGTTTTTTTAAGACCTCTACTATTTTTTTATCCATGGTATTCTTAGAATACCTCTTAGAAACCATAGTTCTGTAGCCACTAGTCTTTTTTCCATTGCTTTGCTGGTCGTCTAAGTTTCACAGCCATAAAGAAGTGTGTTCCAGACATAGCATTTCAGGGTTCTGATTTTTGTTTGCATATTGATGACTTTAGAGGTTAGGGCGTTTGCCATTGATTTGAAGGCTATTTTAGCAATCCTGATTCTTCTGATAATTTTTTTATCTGCTTTCCCATTGGATGTTATCAAGTACCAGTATTCTAAACAGATGTGTATGCTGGACTTTATCAAGAGCTTTAACATATCAATATAGCATATGTAAATATCTTTTTACATTTCTATGTGTCTCTCACTAATCATTCGGAGCATAAAAATGGCATTCCTGGTTCCTTTGTCTTCTACAAAGCTGAATTCTTCTTCTGATATTATTGCTTTTGTCCATCCCCTCATTTTGTTTTGCAGATTTTTTTTCCCTCTATGTCTAGTGGAAAATGCCCCCCTCCCCCCGTCATAAATTTTGTTTGCAATGTGTGAGAGGCTCACCAGGATGCCTCAGGACAATAGTTTTTGTAAAATATTAGCCAAGTTCTATTTCCTGTTGTTGTGTAGAAATATCTTAAGTATAAGTATGCGACAGGAAACAGCAAATTGTTGTATTATGGAAGCTGCAACGTTACGTGCTTTTTTAGGCGACAATTGTCTGACCCAGTAGACAATTGCCCCATTTTTATGTCCGTTTGGTTTTAAGATCCGGAAAGAACCGAAAGTGTCAGCTAAGTGCGAGAATCTAAAAAACGTCGCCCAACCCATACTTCGTTACCATAAATATTGGAGTTTTTCTCCTGAATCTTCAGTGATGTTTGGATTTGGGTATGGTAAGACGTTTGTGATATCTCGCAACGAAACAAGACTTTGGCTGACAGAGGGAGAACGTGTTAGTTGTTCCCGTTTTTTTATTTTGGAGAAAATTTGCTTATAATAAAATTTGCACGAGAAATCCTTGGATCATTGTTATTCCGCGTTGCCGCGAGTTCGTCCTGTTACAAATGGTTGTTATCCACTCAATTCCAAGATCGCCTATAGTTTGTAATAGTTTGATGGCTACTTCATCTGGTCCTGTTGCTTTTTTTTAGGCATAGTCTTTTGTAAGTGGTAAATTTTCCATTTCTCTCTAACCTTTACTGTTGCCCTCAAACAATTCTTTGATATATTCTTCCCATCTTTCTAATATTTTTTCTTTTTCCGTGATAACAGTACCATCCTTAGATTCTACACATGAAGCTGTTGAACAAATTTTCCCTCTATTTGTTGTTTTCTTTATTTTTTCATGCATCAGGCGTGGGTTTTTCTTTTCAAGATCCTCTATTACTGCACATTGTTCATTTAAACGTTTTTCTTTAGCTTTTTGGCATGCTTTATTGATTTTCTTATCTATTTTGCTGTATTCTATTTTATTATTTTTCAATCTTCTGCATTCTTCCATTAGTTTAAGAATTTCAGAAGTTACCCAAGGTTTGTGTTTGTTCCTAGGCTTTGGTCGAATAACCTTCTTTGCTACCGTTTTTAGTGATTGCTGGAGTTGTTGAAAGTTTTTATTTGCTTCTTGCTCATTATGTGGGTGCCCTACTGTTTCTACAACTACTTCTTTGAAAGCCTCTTTTGTATGCTGTTCATGAAGTACCCTGAAATCCAGTTTAGGTTCTAATTTTTGTTGTTTTGTTTTTTGAAGCATTACTTTGATATCACAAACTAGTGAAGCATGGTCACTGTTGCAGTCAGCACCGGGAAAGTTGTAATATTTTGGATCCAATTCCAAAATCGTGATTTTGTAGTTATGTAATCAATTTAGCTTTTTGTTTGGCCATCTGGGCTCTTCCATGTCCACAAGTATCTTGGTTGTTTTGTAAACCATGTATTCAAAATGATTTGGTCGTTTTGCTCACACCATTCAATGAGTTGTACACCTCGTTCATTTCTAGTTCCAATGCTTTTCCAACCAGCTATGTTTGCATGTCATTCTATCTCTACCTCAGCATTGAAGTCACCCATAACCATGATGATATCTTGTGACTTACATTGTTTTAGGCAGTCGTCAATCGTGTTATAGAAGTCTTCTAATTCTTCTTCAGAGCTACTGCTACTTAGTACATCTACCTGAATTAAATTGATATTAAATGGTTTTGCTCTTAATTTGATAATCATAACTCTGTCTGAAGTTGGCCAAAATCCTATCACTGAGTTTTGTGCTTGTTTATTTAAAAGAATACCAAACCTCTTTCATGAGACGTGCTACCTGAGTAGTACATCATGTAATCATCCGTTTTCAAACATCCTGCTCCAGTCCATCTTATCTCACACATGCCAAAGATGTCAATATTCAACCGTGCCGATTTCCAAATTTGCATTATTCAGCTTTCCTTTTTGACAGAGGGATCTTACATTCCATGTGCTAATTTTTTTTTTCTCAAATTGTGCACTGTACCATGATGACGGTCCTGACCTCCCTGTGTATTTGAAGCATCATTACCGAGCACAGAAATTGGTAGTTTAACCTCTCAAACAAAATGGTGTGAGCAGAGACCTGGTGAAGGATAGGATAACTTGGAAGTCAATTTCAAGAAAGCATCCAACACATGCTAGCATGTAAAACGAACATTAAACTGAATATGATGATTATGATGATAAATACCTATTGTTTATGTAGGATTTAAAACTGTTTACTAAGAGTGAAAACAGAAAGTTGCATTCACGCCGTGAGATTTATGATATTAGAATGGTGTCTCGATCCTCAAAGTGTGCTTGGTTGTTTTTGAAAAGAGGCAGATTTTGAAATAAGTGATGGGATCGATATGCTAAATGAAGAAATAATGAAATTAATCTAAGGAGGAGGACCTTATAAGTACCTAGATATTTTGGAAGCAGATAAAATTTAATACTGTAGAGTCTGTGTTATCCGTCACCGGCTAAACCGTCACTTCGCCTAATTCGTCAGTGTTCGTCAGGAACCGTAAAATTGCTTCTGTATTCCGTGTAAGTAAATGCGGCTAACTTGTCTCCTCCTAATTCGTTACTTCGCTTATTTCGTCACACATTTACATGTCCCTGGAATGGTAAATCTGCATAAACCGACACTCGCATCAAAATCTAAGAACAGTAGGTCTATTTTTATTTTCCAGACAGCTCAGGCTTGGCATTCAACTTAAGAACTGGTTAGCGGTGTAAAGGTGCCAGGGAAAGTACTGTTCTTAGATTTTGACCCCGGTGACCTAGTTGTCTGAGACCAATTAATAGTACGACATCTACAGGTGTCAACGCATCGCGGTACTTGTAGAGGGACTGCCTGACTGCCAATGACCTAGAATTTTCAGCTAACAGTGAATCAATTTTTTCAGTTGATTTATTCGTGTACTTGAATTAGCTCATTTAGTAAGATTCAGGCATACGTTTATAACAAATATGTCTACGAGAAAGCACTCTTCTCATACTCTCAAAGCGCGATACGATGTTATTGCAGACTACCGTGCTGGCAAAACAAATCTCTCAAAGCTTGCTTTGGAGCATCATATGCCTCGTACCACTGTTAACACTATTTTGAAAAATGCCAACAAAATCGTTGCTGAATATGAACTTGGCAGAAATCCTGACGCAAAGCGAGCCAGAACACACAAATTTGATGCTCTGAATCGGCCACTTCTGGATTACTTTCGTCTTGCTCGGGAACACAAGCAACAGTTGTCCAGGGATGCTTTACTGTTGAAGGCTCGTCAGTTTGGTCGTGAATTAAATCTCGCGAATTCAGATAGCATCACCGCCAGCTGGATTAATCGATGGAAAGAGCGACACAGTATCGTGTGCAAGCGTCTGCACGGTGAAGCAGCTGCAGTTGACAACCATGCCACCGAATCCTGGTTTTCTGATCGTCTGCCTCAACTTTTGCAAGATTTTTCACCGGATAACATTTTCAATGCAGATGAAACAGGACTGTTTTTCAAGTGTCTGCCTGATCGCACCCATGCATTCAAGGATGAAGCGTGCGCAGGAGGGAAGAGATCAAAGGACC
>RDPX01000066.1:297761-329882 GCA_003991215.1 Morbakka virulenta
GTTTCTTTGATAAGCCAAGATCACGGACAAGATCATTTATTTCACTGTGATCAAAGCATTCCATTTGAGTTGATGAGGTCAAACTTGCAGGTGGTATGTCACCAAAGTCAGCATCATCACTGTCATTTTGACTCTCCGATAAATGTTTTATGTCTATGTCTTCACCTTCATGTCTTGTACAGTTCACAGGAAGAAGAGAATGAAAAGATTTCTGGAGGGCATCATCACTAGGTAGCCCATGAAAAATTGGCTGTGGAAGCTCATTTGAATGTGGTATTGGTGGAATTGCTGATGGTACACTAGGGAAAACAATTCTATGCCTATTTTTGGCACTATATCCAAATGTCTTTACCACACAAAAATAATCATCAACGTGATTTGTTGGCTCTCGCCAAACCATTGTTACTCAAAAATTAAGAGATCGTTTCCCTTCTGTCCATTGACGTAATCTGGTAACACAGGAATTGCAGACTTTGTGTGGAGCCCAGTTTTTGTCCTGATCAGCAAGTAGAACACCAAAGTATGCCAGATATGGCTTTTTAACGAAATCCGATATTGGCTTTCTTTGAGATGGAAACGAGAATTGTCCACAAATATAACAGAAAGAATTTGGGTCGTTTTTACACCTCCTTCGTCTGCTTGCCATATTCAATCTGCATCACAAATAAATCGCTGAATAATTTCAAGCAGCAAACTATTCCCAAATTGCTGAAGACCACTGACAAAGGAGTATTTGCATTATGTTGCCAAAATAGCCTCTCGAGAACAAACTCTGTTGACAGCTGTCACACTAACACAACCGATCCATCTCATCTCAGATCTCAAGTGGAAACAGGAAACCACAAAAAATGCAACTGAATGACTGACTGTCTGAAATGTCACCTTGTTGTAAATACTCAGCTAATTAGCGATAATAGGGAAAACTGCTTGCATACTATGTGAATGGCCCCATGAAAGGATTAACAAGGAACAAAAGAAATCCAGAGGTCAATTGTGATTCAATCACACTATCAGCATCAATTAGATGAAGAAGAATGGCAACAATCACATTTTAGCCCTCTTTATTGGTTTAAAAGGACAGCCCATGACCAGAAGAAAGTTTTTCTCAATGCTAAACCAGAATTTTTTATGAAAACTGGGTGTAGCATGGGCAGAAAAAACTACACGTGATGGGAACAAATGGATATCATTTTTGGATTCAGCACGAAAAATTCAGATGTTCAGAAACACTTTTATTTTTAAAGAATACATGAGAGTCCCAAAAAATTGTTCCTCTGTGTAATCCATGTCATTGTCAACATTCCACGACGGAAGTCGCCTGTTCCGCTGTGGCCTTAAAGTCAATTGTTCTTGCTCCACCATGTTACGTTCACAGTTACCATTGTAATCCCCCGTCTGATGTCTACAATTGCCATCGGGCTTTTCTATTGGGTTCTCAGGAGATCGATCGGACCCGTCACTTGCTGGCTGCGGGATGGGCCTGACGTCCAATATATGTCGTGGTACACCATCAACAGAAACATTATTTCCTGAATTTACTTTTGTTATATGGCCTCTGCGCCATTACGTGGTGCAACGAGCATTTGGAGGCTTCACCCACACTTCATCCCCAAGCTCCACCCTTGCTTGTTCTACTGGGAAATCGACGGTAGATTCAACTATTAAGGAGCTCCATTCATAATTAAATAGCCCCATTTGTGGTATTGTTTGTCGATCGCGTGATCTTGGGGTAGTGTTATACCAAAAAGCAGCTTTTTGTGGGATAATGTCACTTCTTTCTGCGATAGCTTTAATTGTCCGATGATTCCGTTCAACAACACCATTACCACCAGCTCTGTATGCGACTCTAAAGTAACAGTTTATCTTCTATTTATCAAACATGTTCTTTAAGCATGAAGAATGAAACGTTGCACTATTGCCCATCAATACCTCATCGACCGGTCCTCCCTTCAGAAAAACTTCATTCAAAACGCAGGCAATTTCAACTGCTGTTTCGCCTCTAATTTTCTTCCATATTGCAAAACGTGATGGACCACAATCGATCATCGACAAGTAACGAATTTGCCTATAGTGAGTTATATCAATTGCCAATCTAGACCAATTTTTATCAATCTCAATTTCACCTTTTGTGTGCGTCACAGGACCAGGATCTATCGACTGACATCTCTCACAACACTTTACTACTGTCTTAATTCTTTTTTAGTTACAGTTGGATCCATTTTTCTGGCTAGATATAGCGTTCTATCTACACCCATGTAATGTCTTATGCATGGCAGTAAGATCTAAACTACTACAACATCGACTGGGATTGTTTTCTGCAGTCTTTTCAAGTGCCAGCCACTCCTTACGTTCCCTCGTTAAAACATCAGCTTTATTTTTCTGGGTAGTATGAAGAGTAATATCAAATTCCTCTGGCAGGTTTCCTAATACACCCAAACGACGCTTTATTACCATTTCCGATGCTCCTTTTGTTCTCACTCTCTTAGTTTTATCAATAACAGTTTTTATCCATCCTACAACTGTAGCTGAATCTCTTTTAAGTTCTACATCAGCGAGACCCCATTTCAAAGCTACAGTAATACCTTTAAACAATGCGTCCAGCTCAGCTACATTGATGTGATTGAAATCATCCTTCTTTCTGAGCCAAGCAGCATCTTCAACAGTTATACCATTTCTAACAGTACTCCCAAAGCTAAAGAGCTCGCATCGCACCAAACAAGACCTTTGTGACTCTTTTGCACATGCCAAGCTCCTGTCACTGGGTCGTCTTCATTCACTCGTTCTAGAGTGTCTTTTAACATTTTCACAACTTCTTCACCAACAAAGTCTTCCCATCGAGACCCCTGAGCTTGTCTCTTAATATAACTGCAAGCCACACGCAACCATCCACCGACTGGGTAGTGCCCGGTCAATTTTCCACATATTGAGAATAATTCTCTACGGGTTAAACTGTCTTGCAGCACTGGCAATTGATTGCCTCTGTAAAACATCAGATCGCCATTTACTAACTTCAACCGTAAACTAAAAGCAGCACCACCTTCCAATGACTCCGGTTCCTTGCCCACTAGTCCAAATTTCTCAAGGTGTTGAATCAATCTTTCTGCAGACACTAATTTCTCATCCACCGATATATCGTCAATATAAGAATTGGTTGCTCTGTAAATCTGGTCATTTTTCTTCAGGACAGTTTTTAATATTTTTGACATGATTCGAGGGGCACAATTCAATCCAAAACCCAGTCTTGTGAGGCAATAAATCCTATCTTTGTACTCTACGAGTAGGTACGGCCACAGCTTTTAATCAATTCGAATTTGCAAGTAGGCTGATTGCAAATCAACCAAAGTTATACCATCCATTTGTCTCCATTTAGGAAGAGTCTCACAGGATACATCGATAACATCGTCACCAGTGTGGCATTCAACCCCTTTATTCAATTCCCGGTAGTCCAATACAGGTCGAACTTTACGTTTCTTAGGTTGTTCAACTGCCATCAAAGGTAAAATACCATTTTCTACTGCACCATTCCAGGGAATCAAAATGCCTTCCTCTATCCATTGATCTACAGCTTTCTCAAATTCTTGCTTTTTATTCCCTTCCAGCCCTCTATTGTACAGGCCAATTCTATTTTTCAACTTTGGTGGCTTTTGGGATTCAACAGTCCAATGCTTACCATCAAATTTAGCATGAAAGTCAGAAAAAACACAATTAACATGGCCGTATTTAATCACCCCGTTACCCAAAGTAACGCCTCCCAGTTCTGCAATTACATCAAGACCCATCACAATGTCAACTCCTTTCACTATTGTTTCAACTACTATCGCATCAACTGTAATCAAAGCATTTTCCACTGTTATCTCTAAACCACTCCTTCTCCTACACTGAACAACACTGCCATTAAATGCAGTCACATAACTTGGGAGTGTCGATACACCCCTCTGCTATACGACGATGGACAATGGTGGTTGTACAACAAGTATCTACCAGAGCTCGTCTAGAACAATCATTAACTGTTACTGTAATAATGGGTAATTCTATGTCTTGCGCCGTCAATTGCGTGAGGGGGTGACTGTTGGCGCAACAGACCCCCCGTTGCCGTTTCCCTGTTGACATTGACTGGAGATGTGACCTGGCTCGCCACAACGATAGCAGATAATTCCCTTAACATCCACACAATGTCTCGCCATATGAGATCCTCCACACCGATAACACTGCCCTCTAAAATATCCTCTATTTTCGACAAATTTCGACTTAAAGTAACTCATTATTTTTCATCTGCGAATTTGGCTTCCGACTGCTTTTAATCGGCTGTTGTTAACTGTCTCTGTGAGCATGGGCAGTCACTGTTGATGGCAATGATGACAATTTCGAAGTAAAAACTCTTGCTCTATCTATTAATTCGCTAATCGACATAGTTTTTACATAGGCAATTGTTGCATTGATAAACTAATCGTATCTGGAAATCCATTTTTAAAGGCTAATCTTACAGCATTTTCCAGTCCATCTCCATAGAACCCAGCTAATCCTGCCATCCTCCTTATTTCGTTGGCATAAACATGCACATTCTCACCGGACCATCTGTAGTTTGTAAGTTTGGCGTATGCAGTAAACGTGTCATCTGAAAAGGCAACTTTCAGCCGATTCTCTATTTCATTAACATCTAATTGATCTGAGGCATCCATCTCCAAATAAAGGGCAAGTGCGTCTCCTTCCAAATACAAAGGAAGAAATGATGCTAAGTCGGTAATTTTCTGCAACTTTGCCACCAACTGAACTTTTTTCTGTCATGCTACGACATCACCTTCACCGTTAAACGGCCGAACCATGTCAGACGTTACTTTGACAGACATTTTAACTAATAAACAATGCCGAGATAGCTTGTAATAAAATATAACCATCGATCTAAATTCGTCAACTGTAATAAAATATAACAACCGATCTAAATTCGTCGGCTAAAAATTACAACAGGTCTCGCCGTCCTTCAACTCTGCCTACCACGTGCACATCGACAAGAAGTTCATCCATCTCCCCAAAACATGATGTATAATCTACGGGCCAGCGAACACAACACAATACAAAGATAAATATAACAGTGATATAAAACGTGACACTAATTGCCATCAACTTCCGTGCAAACAACAGACGCATATCCATATTCTTGCATACATCGAACATACATACATTTGGACAAACATTGACAGACCATTTACTTGTCGCATACCAACAGACACTATCTGTACACTTGCACACACTAGTGGACACATGTACATACACTTCCGTATCTCTCAATTGCTTCAGTCATTAGTGACAAATGACCCCATTTTCGCACACTACTTTTTGAGACAAATCTATTCAATAAGTCATATGGATGGAAATGTGGAAGATATATCTTTTGGGAGATGAAGGAAATTGAAATTTAACCCGGAGGGGCTCTCTAGCAGATGCAAGGTAAATAGATGTGAATGAACCTCACTCAATTTCGTTCCAATGACCGTGACTGAAAACTGATGCCGCCAGGACATTTGCGGAGTGATAACCCCAGATAAGGTTTATTTGCCAAGAAAATCGCCGGCCACACCATTGAAGGTTATTTACAATTTCTATTTTACGTTTAGGAAGGCACTGCTTGTTACGGTATTGCAGCTTCCGATCATTTAGTTATCGCAGAGTGCGAGGGCATTGGTAAAATGATTGACAAAAATACCGTGCAGATCAAGAAAGCTAAACGCAAATATTTGTTGGATGTCATCAAGTGTTTGAGATACTTGTCACGTCATGGAATTGCCCTTCAAGGCAATGACGAAAATGATAATTTGACTTAATTGTTACGCCTACTTGGAACAAAAGATGAAAACATTATAAAGCACACCTGGATGGCAGTGGAGGATATAAGTACACCCATCATGACATTCACAACGAAATCCTGCATACAATTGCATCTCATGTGTTGCGTCACAAAATAAAGGACATACGGGAATGCCGATACTTTGCTTTGATTCTTGACGAATATACTGCTGTTACAAATCCGAAGCAGCTGTCGTTCAATATAAGAACAGTTAATGGAAAAGTTAACTGTCAAGACTTTCTTGGATTTTACGAGATTGATGACATTCGAAGCTCCACAATAGTGAATGCCGTCAAAGATATTTAGGTCAGATTTAATTTGCGTTTGTGAGATTACTGCGGGAAAACTTGTGATGGTGCCAGCAACATGCAAGGGAAATGTTCAGGGGTTGCAAGAAAATGATCATACGAACAACCAAAAGCGGTTGTAACACATTGTCAAGGCCATTCATTGAGTCTCGCCGTAAAGTCTTTAACAAATGATTGTAGAATTCTCAGGGATACGATGGGTACAGTTGGAGAGATTTGTATCTTCGTCAAACATTCTCCAAAACGGGAGAAACTATTGGGAAAGAGAGTCGAGAACATAGAATGCGAGTTGCCAGAAAATTATTTTGGTCCAGAAAAATTAAATAAATTATCTTCTACTCGCTGGACAGTGCGTGTTACATGCTTTCAAAAAGTAATTGACAATTACGAACATTTGCTGAAGTTATGGCGTGAATGTTTAACAGAGACACTAGACTTGGAGACACAATCACGTATTATCGGATGCCAGAAACAGATGAGATCATTCTCTTTTTTTGGTCTACGTTTAGGCCAAAAGTTGTATGGTATGACAGATAATTTATTTAAGAAACTTCAAACGAAAAAAAATTCAGCACTTAGTGGAATCAAATTGTCCGAGCTAACCATCAAAACGATGCAGGGAATGAGGAACGTAAAAGATTTCCTTTCTTTTTTCGAAGTTGTCAAAAACGTTGCGAGCAAGATGGATTCACTTGAAGAGCCATAACTTCCAAGGAAAAGGAAACGGCTGGATTATTCTATTTTAACCTTTGTGGAAGGCTATAAAGGTGGTAAAAAAAGCTTCCACCCAGAAACACCTGCTGATTACTTTAAACAAATCTATTTCAAAGCTTTAGGCCATCAAATTTTTCTAACGTGGAGCAGCTTCTTCTTAATGCTATTTCGAAAGAAAATTACCGAAATGAATTAAATCGAGTTTCAGAAGTGTATGCTGGTGACTTCGATTTGCTTTCAACAATCCTTCAAGAATCGTCACTCTGCAACTTTGATGACATCGTGAGAAACTTGATTTTGTAGACGGACGATCTAACAGGCAAGGTGAATTTGGTGCTTTTACAGAGAATGATTCACGTTCATAGTTTGTTTTCTAGGTTACGTTATTTGAATATATTTTGTATTAGGTTTTTACAGTATTTGTACCTTGTATAGGTTATTTCTTCTTTCAAAGATAATGAACATTTATTGATGCAATTTGACTTCTGCCACTTTCTTCATTGTTCACTTTAAGATACGTCTTTTACGGTGTTGCTTTTGCGGTGCTGCCTTTGAGGATCCCTAAAATTAAGTTTGGCCACTAAGGTGATTCGCCCTCCGTCCCCCCCACCACCCCCAATGAAAAATTCGTGTCGCGGGTTCTGTACTAGAATTATTGAAGGACATAGTAGCTGTTCTATTTCTTTTTTCTCACAAACTTGAAGTAGGAAGTGCATTTTTCTTTTATATGTTGTGCAAAGCACTTTTAGCCCATTTTTTCAATTTTTTATTTTAATAGGCTATTCCCGAGGTGGAGCTTTTCTTCAATACCTGCATTTCAGCTGCAAAAACAAACCATTTAATGGCATTGTTCTGGTAATTACCTTTAATTTCCCACACTACAAAAATATACCACTGCTAGCCAAATTTTATGAAAATGTTTTTGAGAGAGTTATCTACTGTGGACCTAAACCAACTGATGCAAAAGATGGTGTCCCAACTCTTGAAGTACCAATAAACAATGGATATTTTGGATATGAATGCATGAGGGAAGCAATAAGTAGATTTCCCAGTTATAAAGGTAATTTAGCAAGTTTAATGGTATTGTTTTATTTTGTTAAAACTGCATACACATGAAGTATAGCTTGTCCCAAATACCACAGCTAGGTTATATAAGCTTTTGCTGCTGAAGATCGTAGGTAGGTCTACAGCTATCCATTACTATAGTTTCCATGTGACAATTTTTGCCACAGAATATCTTGAAACTTATTTTTACCATCATGAGATCATTATTGTGCTTTAAGAATGAGACGGTTCCTTCAAGTGAAACAATATCAAAGAAAATAAATATCTAGGGAAACGCAGTATAAGTACACATGCTTGAAATTACACCAATTTTATGTATATACCTGAACTTTTTTAAAGTCAGCTATGGTTTTCGATTACTCTGTATCAAGTGAACTACACAAACGTTTTGATACCCCTACTGCTGGATGAGTTATGTCAATGCAATATTATGTGTATCTAGATCTGTTTATAGTTGCTCTAATTGGTATTTGACTAACCCTGTCATGTTGTTAGTGCCTGTTCTTTAATTTAGAACTTGCTGTTTTTTGATAGCAGTGGTGCCTGGCACTCCCAAAAATTGCCATTAGGGAGTGGGGTGAAGGGTAAGGGATCTTTTTTGTTGAAACTACCTTTAGATTAGCTCAGAATGTCTTAAAGAATTTTTGTGAGCTCTTTAAAGGATTTTAAATGTTTAGCTAAAGGACATTTACAGGTACTAATTGTTTCAGTGATATATATAGTTATGTTAAAAAACTAAAATTTATAAATATAGATGGTCTGAAATACAGAATAAAAGCAAACATAAAAATATTGTACACGAGTTTAATGGGAATAATTATGATTTAGTCTACATTTTAATGGTAAGAGTTTTTTAGAAATGGAACTGTTGTTCGCAATAATTGATATAACCTATGTAATAGACTTTGAAAGTTAGTTACACGTACTTAGGAGTATTGAGATTAATGTTGTAAGAATAAAGAGTGAATTTGCGTCATGACAGTAAAAATTAAAAATGGCCTTTTTTTTAGAGTAATGTCTAAGGTTCAAATTGTTGGACATATTGGCGATTTAGAATATAATATTTTACAGTGGGGTAGCATCAATGCCAGTTTCAATACCTCGCCAACAATTCCTGTTGCCAACAGTTGGTATCTCTGGGCCAATTTTAATGTTGTCTGATTGTAGTTGTAATCTCCCAAAATTTCCTGAAAATTATTGACCGTCGACATTAGGTAAACAGCATCAAGTCATGGTTTTCTGTATTATCGTTATAATTGGCATACAATCCACAAAGATCTTAAGATAGAACTTAAGTAGGAACACAAACTTTAAATGTTTGTGAATTCGAACGCGAAGACCTATTGCAGTAAATTGAGTTTTCCGCTTTTTTACTCGCGCCCTTTGCAATACAGTAGAATATCCTGGCTCCAATATCCTGTACCAAGTTTCGACAACAGCAAATGCGGTGTCACGCTAAAGCCAACGCATGTTCCCTGGCTTGGGGAAACTTTGACCAAGAGGATGAGTGTAATTAGTACTTTGATTACTTTGGTCTTCGCTGTGTTTTATTGGATTAGGCTTAACCGAGGTATATGTTCCACTGTTAAAGTGTTAACGGCACTTTTGGATGAAGTCGGCGTTGTTGAGCATCACAGTTGCACTTCCTTTGTCAGCGGAAAGGATAGAGACTGAAACATCAACCGTTAGGCTCTTGATGGCACTTCTATCCTTTTTGGAGAGGTTGTCAATAGGCACTTTGGAAGATTGAAGAGTAAGACTTATTTTTGTTCGAATTGTTTCAGTTTCAATTTAGGGAGGATTTTTTACTGCTGTTTTAACTATCGAGATAATCTCCTTTGCAGGGATGGTCTTAGAATCTGCAGAGAAATTAAAAACTTTCACCACCAGGGATTCCTCTTTTGATGACAGTGATGGACTAGACATTTTGACAATCCTTTGAGTGTATTTTGCGTGCTTTACCGGTCTGTATGATTTTCATGCCAAGTACACAAACTTCTTTTGGTGTTTTTGTGGAGAGTAATCTTTGACTGTGAGTTTCATTAACAGGGGAGACTAATGCGTGTTTGTGTTCAGCCCTTAGTATTTTTAAAAAGAGAGATTTAGCTTCTTGAATGTCTTCAGAAAGTCGCTAACCTTTCTTGTGATTTAAATAAAGCCTGGCTTGAAGTAGTTTGGGGCTTCTCTCTTCCAGTATATATCTTGATTTGTTTGTGACAACTGAGCTGTGAAGACGTACGTCGTTTCAAATCACACGGTTGTGTAGGCATCGCAAAAGAATCTTAAGTGATTTGTTAATTCAGCAATCTTAATGTTTGTTCCTGCCAGACGATAATAGTTTATTATTAGAGAAACATAAGGAAACAAAACTTCAGTATTGCCGGCGTCTGGAAAAAATAATCGTTATTACAGTCCTGGTTTTCTCATCACATTCCTAAACTACTCCAGCTTTCTTTTCTTGATCGTATCTTTCAATCCCAGGCTTCTCTCGCCGACACGCCTCAGCACTTCTCCGTCAGTTTATGGTATTTTCTGCAACATCCTATAGATCCAAATTTTAAAACTATCATTGATTTTCTATTGAAAGCCCACACCCCACAGTAATGGTGACAAAACGTAGCTCTGGGCTATTCCTTTCGTCCTTTCTATTGACCAGGCTCTTGTGATAAACACCTCGTAAATATTTACAAGACGTTGCTGCGTAATTTCTACTCTTCTCAGGATTTCTTTTCCTGACCTGCCATCATCAGTGATAGCCTGGCCCAGATATTTGACTGTGGGCAACTCCTCCCACTCTAAACCGTTTACCAGAATTCGTACTGTAAGTGTGATCTTGTTCCTTCTCACAACCATGGTTTTAGTATTATTAAGACTCACTGAAAGTCCCTTTGCCGAGCTTCCTGCCTTCACAACATCCACTTTTTTCTGAAGTGCCCTCTCAGTTTCTGCTAGTAAAGCAGTGTCATCTGCATATCTCACATTTGGCACAATAAGTTTATCGATCTTTTACACCATGCAACTTGTCTGTCTCGCGAAATATCCCATCAGCATAGAGGTTAAGTAGCTTTAGTGGACAGAACACAGCCCTGAACAAGACAGGGCTGTGTTCTGTCCTGATAACAGACTTTTCCTATCAAAAGTCTGTTATCTCGTCTTGTTCCAATTTGATAGAAGCAAATTGCTGCATGTGAAAATCACTTATGATGCGGAGATCATTTATGTCCAGATGCAGAGCTCAAAGGTTGTCCAGTAGTTTGTTATGGAAAACTTCACGAGAGCTTTCTCATAATCTATGTAGCATATGTAGATATGTCTTTGTTTACTTCCAGGTATTTGTCCAGAATCACTCTTAAGTTGAAGCTTCTCTCTTGTACTTTTGGTTTTTTTAAAACACAGACTGTGTTTCACCAATTTGCATTTCAATAGTGCCAGATACACGCCTTAGGATCATTTTCAGAATTGCCTTCATCATGTGTGAAATTGAACTGATTGTTCTGTGTTCTGGGTATCAAGTGCATTTTGTTTTTTTCCTAATTTCACACAGGCTGAGCTAAGTAAGTCCTCGGATATATAACCAGTGCCACGTATTTCCCTGCACACATCAACTAGACCATCTAGGCTGCCTCTACGTTGTACATTGAGATGTTCCGGTGTGACACCACTTAATGCTGGGAGCTTTATGATAACAGCTGCACTGAACTGCTGCCACAACTTTTTCCTTGAGCAATTCTGAACCAACTATCCCAATTACTGCCAGTTCTTCTTGCTCGCTGGGTCATCGTAAAGTTCCTTGATATATTCCTCCCACCTTTTAGCTACGTTTCTTTGCTCAAACAGTAAATTTCCCTCTTTCTCTTTCTTGCATCCAATGATGGATTTGATATTTTGTTTTGTATTAGTTAGTATTGATGCTAATTTTCTGATATAGTTTTCTCGTTTTGTGTTCGTTTTCCAAACGTTCTACTCCTGCAGATAAGGTGTTACACTACTCTTCTTTTCTCATTTTGCAAAGTTATTTAATTTCTGTATCAATGACGTTGTATTCTGTGGTATTTTTCTTTTTCCTTTTCATCTTCTGGAGAATGACTGGTTTAATCAATTCTTCATGCTTCCGGTTATCTCATTTTGGAAAGACTTTCGAGAAAGCAGTGCTGATCTTAGAAGGTGATGACCACTCACCATGAAAACGTTGGATATTCCTGGAATTCTTATAGAATTTTGAAAGTAAAATGCTACTATCATTTTCTGCCTCCAGGAAAACCCTGGAAAACAGTAGTGGTGTTTTTTCACATTTCGATTCACCTCATTTTTATGTTACAGTATTTTAAATGACTCCAGTTTGTTTTTTCTACTTAATAATTCCCCCAGGCAATTTAGGTTGTTTGAATACATTAATTTGTTATAATCCATTGTTTTACTTCGTCAGCCTGCGGCTGAACAAGCCTTTCCAGTCTTAAGCATTGGTAAAAGTCAAGCCTGGGCAGTATGACATAGAGACATGATATTGCCCATGTAGCATGGCCCTCACCTTTCCACGTCGGATTCAAAGGAACGCCAGGACTTTAGCAGTTTGGCACCAGCGCCGCGGCAGGAGCAGCGTGAACAATGTTGAGCTTAAAAGGAACTGCCTTAGGGGCTCCGAGTACGGATTTATTCACATGGTTTACTCCCGAAGCCTTTCTTGTGGTCGGGTATGCTGCAAGGCAGAGGAGTTTCAAATCAGGGTTTGCCTTCCCTCAGATGGACTACCTTCCTCCTTCAACAAGCCACCGTCTACCTGGAGGATCTGGTTTTAATGGGCCGGAGACCCGCCCTCGCCCTTTCTCCTATCAGTAAAAACAGTTCCGCGGAGCTTAGAAACTAAATTACTGGAGCAAGCTGAGAGTTGGACTTGGTTGTCAGAGGCTATTTGAGACGTACGCTCTGAGGAGCATTTATTAAGCACCGGGAGTTTATCCTTGGATTTTTCTTCCGTATGTTGATGTTTTATTTTGCATTTTTGTTGAGCAGTAGACCATCGCCGTCAAGGTTTACATCAGTTTCAACTATTGCCAATTTAGTCTTGTAATTAATACCCTTATTCATATCTTTACAGGATATCTTTATGTCAACGATGACATGATCATAAATTGGTGGAATCTGCTGCAATTTGATCGCAATAAAGTTTGGCAAGGTGCCGAGATAGTGGACTTTACTCAAGAAGCTTCTGGTGATATACGGAATAAACAGTGGATTTGGTGGGCTTCAGAAATGGGCCAGTCAGCATGTAATAAAGCTTACCTGGAGTTAAAGGCTATTGCAGAAAAAGGTACAAACGATTTTAACGCAAAACGTTCCCTGGAGATCTACCTTGAGAATGGTGGTGGCAAACCACGTTGCGGTAAAGGGTGGTCCGATTTTTTTTATATTCCTGGCCACTTAGCACATACAGCAAAACACATTCTTAGTATTTATCGTAGCCATTCTTTATTTCTTGAAATAAGCGTCACCAACCTTTTGCGAACGTTAGACTTGGAAAAGAATTTTGAAGAAGTAAAAGGTATTTATCTGCCAGACCTAGGTATAACAGATTCAACAGATGGAAAAGCATTTTGGACGAAATATGACACAAAAATTACTTTTATACACCCATTTAAACTGAATTTTGAAGTGTTTCGGGACATGAATATTGCTATTTTCAAAAACTGGGTCATTGATTTGGGGCAACGTTTCTCGAATTGTACAGCACGTATGTAATTAACTCGTTACTTATTAGTATGTTTTAACCTGACATGGATGACATACTGTTCGAACTTGACATGCATAACAGAAGGAAAGTATCAAAGTGGGAGTGGTACGTGTAATATTGAAAGGTGACAGAATGATAAAGTAAAGACTAATGGAAAATTCACATAATCGTTTTACTCCTTGGTTATTAAAGTAAACCTCATTTAGCAAATAAGTGAAATTTATATATATCGTTGGTAACGTTTACGAAAACCAATTTGATATGTCTAAGTTATGATAAGTACGAAAATGTGAATCTTTCGTTTTACATGGACGGGTGGAAGATGTGTTTTAAGTTTTTAAAAATTTTCCTTTGCAAATTCTGTGTAATCAATTTTATTGTTTGAAGGAACAAAGCAATTGATATTATCATTTTTAGACATTCCTTGTGTAAAAGACGTATTCCGGTTGCGAAACATTTGAGCCACAAAAATTCAGTTGAAATGCTAATATGCCCACAAGGTTTCTTGTATGAAATAGTAAGTCTTCATCCAAAAAGGTAACTTGACATTTTGTTCCCTTACCATTTCATCCCATCTCTAATACTAAGTTTACTAGGTAAAAGGGTTCTCTGAAATCACCAGCTGAGAAAGCCAGTTAAGCAGCGTAAACTATTAGTTGATTATCTTCAATGTTGCAATTATAATCATGTCATTTTTTAAAGGTTTGCACGCTTAGGGAAATCTTCGCACTCCAAACTATTATTCTCGTGTCAGTCTTCCTTTTCTTGATTACATGTTCTTTAAACAAATACTGGAATGGTTTTTAGTCTTTTTCTTATAATACTAATATCGAAATAAGTTAACTAACAATCATCTTCTTCCCAATAACTTTGCAGCTATGTACAAAATAAATCATGACCGGGTCCTTGTACCCGATAGCAAGATGCATGACATTCACAATGTGTCTCGCAATCGACGTAAAATATCAGCGTCTAGTACTACATTACGTTTTAGGCGTGAAGACTGCTTCTCGTTACCAATTTAAACTCTTTGTTCTAAAGATGTTGCTGGGAATATTAGTATATATCTGTCTTTTATCTCCACGGAAATAATTTCAATAAGGGAGATTGATTAATGTCATCTTTCCCTTTGGTGAACTAAGTTAAACAGCAGCACCTCTCTATTGTCACTGCTGATTATTGATTCCTCTAGTTTCCACAGACACCAAAATTCCCGCGACGTCTTGCCCTCGTGTACTATTACATCTCCGACAATAATGTTAGTTTTTCCGAATCTCTTTGTCGTTAAATTGTCTGATTCACGCAAATTAACTAAATAATCATGTTTCCATCTCATCCATCGATGTTTCAACAAATTGGAGATAAATTCTTGTTCCCTCAGTAACAGTTATCGACTCGGCTTCTCTTCTGTAACGTCTCTAATTTCTCCATCTGACAATGCCTCTAATCTTTTACGTATGAAGTGTGAAGACTAGAGCCTAGTTGTAATATTAATCATTTATTTTTTATTTTCTCGATTGATATGAGGCTACTAGTTTGAGGGGCGAAGGGTAGTTGCCCAATCGTGCAAAAGTGTAAATGTTCAAAATTAGGATTTTTGGCTGTTTAGAATTATTTTCTATTTTACACTTGTAAAGACCTTATTGGTTACTAGTTTTAGCAGGTTATTGTAAGTATTGCAGACATTGAAAGGTTAGAAATAATATTCTCGTGTGTATAAATTGTTTTTGCGATCAAGGATTATTATTAATTTTTCTTTTTTAAATAAATTATTGGGTTGTATTTTTAGGGTGTTGTAGTAATTTTTTTAGGCACTTAAAGATTAAAAATGAATCGTTTTTTAGGTATATATTGTTCTAACGATTAGGATTATTATTAATTTTCCTGTTTAATTAATCTAATTGGTCATATTTTTAGGTTATTATAGTAATCACTGTAGACGATGAAAAGTTAGAAATTGTATTCTTTTGTTTTAACTAAAAGGATAGAGTAGATGTAGAAGGACCGTACGGGAAAGATAAATTGGTGTAAGTAGACATTAAACATGCTTTTCTGTAGGAGTAATTTCTAGGTTTAAACACTTTCCTCTTTTAAGGACCACTGAGAGAGGAAACTGTAATCATCTATAGAATTAAATGGGGGTTTTTTCCAACCCTGGTGATGGACGTCAATAATTAGAATCTTATTTATATATTTGGAATTAAAATATGTTTAAAAGTACATAACTGTCAGTTTCACGTTGACGCGATTGTCAAATGTACAAAAATTTACAGTGAATTGTATCACCTTCATTTTGTTATAAGTTACTTGTTCTTATATCACCTATTGTTCTTGCAATAAAGAAAACTTAATTACAAGAACTTTTTTGAGTCGCCCCGCATATCTGTAAGACAGAAAAAAAAAGAAAAACGTAAAGCCCATTTAACTGCCCTCATTACTTTAAATGGTTCCAGATTTTCCTCTTGAGGTATCGAGAATTGACATTACCAATACAATGCCTTCGTCCTTGAAACCACTAAGCAAGGAATAGGGTGTATTTCACGCGTTAGTTCCCGAATTTTCAAAGTATTTGTTAACATCACACCATGCTTTGAAAGTTAAAAAATTATAGAACAGTAAAAAGCTGATCAATCAGGTGACCATTCTAACACTGCGGACGTAAAAAACCCGTGAAACATGCCGTTGCCATTTGTCATTATCAGTGCGAAAAATTCCCGAGTCAGCTCATCAAAATCGATTTAAGATGAGGAACTGATTGTTGGATATAAAAAATAAATCAATTACTTGGAAGACATCTGTATGAGTTTTCACCTTAAAACTTTGAAAATTCAAGTTCATGATTGCGGTCTTTGGCTAGAGACTGAAAAGTTTCCTCCTATCCACATAATATGATTTTTGGCACTACATTGAAAGGGGCATTGTTAGAGAACAAACAAGACTTGTCTGCTGCACAAAATATGAAGTTTATTTAAAGAATTTTGTGAAACCCACAGTGTAACACCTAGAACGCACGTTTTTGTCAAGCACAATCAATGCTATTAACAGGCAAACTTGTATATTCTTGTTGTTAGTACAAACTGTGGTAACCATCTTTAATTTAGAAAAGACAATGTATGATATTGGTAATTAGAGCTTTGATCCGTTAGAGCTTCGATTTTAGTTAGGCATAACAATTGTATTTATTTATTGGCATCGTAACTACTTTATATGTCCACGCAAGACAATTGCACTATTTATAGATAAAAGGTATTCTAAAACAATGATTTAAAGGATGTTTTTTTCTTATAGTTTTTGTATTTAAGGAGTGTAATCTGGATTGTAAGCCGAAGATAATTGTTTAATACATTATAATAATAGATGTGATATAATAGATTGAATAGATGAAAAATTAAGAAACCCTGTTTTCTTCGAGTGGAGTTCTTCAATGTTATACTATCTGACAATTAGAAAAGTTTGCTTGACCATATCAAGATCTTGGCACAGCGTTGGGTGCAAAAGTTAGATTATATACCGATTAAGATTATTTTAATTTTAGGAAAAAATTAAAAATATCATTGATTGAATCATTGGTAGTACTGATTTTGAAGAAGAGATCATTTGGCCGATATGGAGCAAGTAATTTTTTTAATTGTCTTTAATGTGCTCTCGGGATTAATTATAGAATTTAATATAATATTTGGATTTTCATCATTAATGTTGTTTCAGAATTGTTGGTTTTGATTTCCGTAATTTTTATTATAGACCGTAGTCGTCGGGTCATTCAACGAAGCACTTTCTGAATTTGAGCAAGTGCTTTTACTCTACAATACAAACTGATTGGTTCGAATTTGATTCCTTGATTTCTAACTGAAAACCAGAACTGTTTTATCGCAAGAAAAATGGTACAAATGAATAACGGTATATCTTATGTGAAACAAAATTAACCTTTTCAATACCAAGGACATATATATACGTCGTGTTGAACTCGTAAGCAACCAAGGACATATATATATATATATATATATATATATATATTTATATTTATATATATTTATTTATTTATATATATATATTAATTATTAACTTTTAGGCCGCTGGAAACGTGGAGAAGAAATTAAGTGCCTACCTTCAAAACAAAATTTGAAAAATGTCGGATCAAGTAACAGCATCTGTTAACAACAGAAATATTTACATTACACTAACATTGTTTCAGTGTTGCTCATAATTATATATTTCAAAGCATGGTGCGGGACATAAGCTTGTGAGGACTGGCTTGGTGATAGGGATCGAGTTGATTTGGAGCTGCAGGCATACCTAACTTTTGTTTGTTGTGTTTCTTTTCTGTAGTGCTGGAAGCCATATTTCTGGTTTCTGGGAANTATTTATATATATATATATATATTTATATATATATATATATATATTTATATATATATATATATATATATATATTAATTATTAACTTTTAGGCCGCTGGAAACGTGGAGAAGAAATTAAGTGCCTACCTTCAAAACAAAATTTGAAAAATGTCGGATCAAGTAACAGCATCTGTTAACAACAGAAATATTTACATTACACTAACATTGTTTCAGTGTTGCTCATAATTAAATATTTCAAAGCATGGTGCGGGACATAAGCTTGTGAGGACTGGCTTGGTGATAGGGATCGAGTTGATTTGGAGCTGCAGGCATACCTAACTTTTGTTTGTTGTGTTTCTTTTCTGTAGTGCTGGAAGCCATATTTCTGGTTTCTGGGAAATGTAAGATATGCAGTTTATCTGATTGCTATCCTAAAGGGAATGGATGGTTTCTTTTATTTTTCTTGTCCAGAATCTTTATTTTCCAAGTCAAAGGTGTGATCTTTTGTCAAATCCTGCAGCAGTTTTTTGGCTCAGCTTTCAGGTTTAAGTCAGTTAATTTAGTCCACAGGTATAGCACAAACTTAGTAATTGAAAGTAATTGAAAGCTTTCTGAAAAACGTTTAAGTAGCAAGCTAAAAATTAAGCTTCAATTGGAGTAAAGAAAAGCAAAGATGTTTTAGCCAAAGGGGACGGATTTATTCTACCGGAGGAAGAGTGATGAACTGTCGCGGTAGATTGGTTATGTTCAGCGAAAAATTCAATTACTTTGACGTCTGTGTGTAGCACTTTGCAACAAAATTTCTACGTTTCGTTTTCACACTTTTAAATTTTAGACTGCCAAGTCAAATTATTTTCTTTATACACAAGTAACTGTTAACTGGCCACTTCTCATCCTCAATACAAGTTTTTTATACAATCGGATTACAATCTTGAATATATTTGAAGGAAAACGTTTTTCCATACATTACGGAGCTACACATTAAGAGGCATCACGTCATAATAATTTTTTTTCATTCTTTTTGAAAATCAAAATGCAGATCTGCATCTTTCTCTGTTGTATTTGTTAAGTTAAACCGATTCGTGCACAATCAAAATAATTTTTACTTGAATATCTAAAGTGAGTGGTTTCGTTTTTCATTAATGAAACAAAAGGACTATTCAATAAACATCGATAAAAAAATTCTGCAAAAAATAATATTTGTTTAGATGACAAGGAGAAAAAGATAGTGAAATCTTTCTGTTCGTCTTCAGGAACAAGGTGGGGTGGCAGGGAGTGGCTGGATTGGTTGTAAGGCGACAAATTAGCAAACTTTGTGTTTGAAACAGACAATAATTGTACTTTTCATAAAAAAGAAGATTTTTTAATTATTTGTATCATCCCAAATAATTATGTGCACCAGAAGTAAAAATTGAGTGGAAAATACGCGAAATGCCTGAAACTTTGAAGATCTGAATAGTACTTTACTAGTGGTGTGATTAAAAATGTGGAACATAATCCAGTCACACAAATCGACTTTTACAAATGATACTCAAATTTCATTAACCTAGGTTTTAAACTTTACTGTCACTTGATTAATTTTTATCAATTTGCCAAAAAATCTTACTTTTGCTCACAAGGTTTTGTGGGTGATGCACTCTGTTAACAGCAAACGTGCGGAAGGCAAAAGCAAATGTCAAGGTAAGCCGTGTATTGCATCCAACAGTGTGGAAAAAGAGGCATTTGGGGATAGAGTGAGTTGCAAGCAATACACATCAGAGGAAGCTGATACGACGGGTTACCAACATTACGAAAACACAAAAGACGAAACTTGTTTTTTAACAATCCTGTAAAGACAAATTCTCGATTTGATGCTTTTTTTCTACTAAAATCACATTCTCTGTAAAGAAATTAAAAGATCAAACAACACTCGATCATTTAAAAACTCGAACTTTCCAACATAGTTTACCAACTAACTGAGGCAGAAGATATTGAAGAAAAATGGAGTCTTTTCAGAAACGCCATAACCCAAGCAGCAGAAAACTCCATTGGACGTAGAAGGGATTTAAAGAAAAATAAATGGATCCAGGGTGCTACTTGGAAACTTATTGACAGGAGAAAGGACGCCAAGAATGCTTTAAATTAAGCAAAGTCAGAAACCGAAAGGGAAGAGAAAGACGCATCCTATCGCCAGATAAATAGACTTGTTAAAAGAAGCTGCAAAGCAGACAATTGCAAATGGATTGAGTCGAAAGAACGAGAAGCTCAGAATGCAGCACAAAGAAATGCCACAAAAAGCCTTTACCGCATTGTTTGTGACTTAACAGGATCTTCGTAAAGAAAGTCAATTCCAATCAAAGACAAACAAGGTGTCATTCTAACAACAGAGGAGAGTCAAAACAAACAGTGGAAAGAACACTTCGAAGAGATACTGAACCAACCAATCCCAACAGAGTTGTACGATTTTGACGAAGAAACTGAACTCGTCCCTCTTCAAATAGAAACGGAAAACATCACTCGCGACGAAGTGACAAAAGCCATAAACAAACTTTAAAAGGACCAGGGAAAGACAAAAAAACAGCCGAATCCCTCAAGTTCGGATGTGAAATTGTTGTGGATAAACTCCTCAGCCAGCTAAATGACTACTGGACTTGTAAACGAGTCCCTCAGGACTGGCGAGATAGTGTCGTAGTTAAGGAAGGGAACTTGACGGACTGCAATAACTGGAGAGGCATTATTTTATTGTCAATACCAGGGAAAGTCTTCTGTTCCATCCTACTACAGAGACTACGAGAGAGTATTGACAACACTGGTCAACAAAATTTTTCTGGTCGGCAAGGTAGACTGTTTTTAGGTAATTCTGGGGTGCTGATTACGAAAATCATATTTATTTTCTTTGGTTAACTCTAGTTTTTCTGATGTGCGATATACCTCAAATGTGAAAATTTCTGTAACTTGCCTCTATTCTGCAAGCACGTTAAACGTTTCAGCAGATTTGGATACCATGTGTACTTGGCTTCACATGCAAAAAGTGGTTCTTAACACAGCAGATCGTAGCCAGGTCGAAGTCTTTTGTCTAGTATTTTTATTTAAGTTAATTTTTGGTTTTTATGTCCTTGACATGGTTATAAAGTGCTGTCTTGCACTTGGTAGTGGTATGCTCGTTTGCACATATCAATTGTTTTTTGATGTCTACATGTTGTCAGGGGGACATGAACAATTTTCAATTATAATTCAATTATTAAATAATAACTTGCACGGATCAATTTCCTTCCTTAACATTTTTGTTGGAGGTGAGTTGATTTAGATTAGATGAATTCATTCAGAATGTCTATGTTTTGATGATGGATTTAAAGGGTGATTCAGATGATTCGTTGTAAAAATAAATGATGGCTTCAAGATGCTGCAAAAATCATCCTGATTGCTTTTGTTACATTTGTGGTGAATACAAAACTGTAGACAACAGAAATTCTATAACAGACTTAATATGAAAAGGGAATTTTATGCATATGTTGGAAGAAAGCTAGCAGACCAAGACAAACCATGGGCTCCACATGTTGTTTGCAAGACATGTACAGAACGTTCGAGACAATGTACAAGTGGAACCAGGAAGTCAATGGAGTTTGGGATACCAATGGTTTGGAGGGAGTCTACAAATCATATTGACGACTGTTACTTCTGTTCAACAAATCTGACAGGGGTAAATAGAAGGAAGCTAAAATCTTTGAGATACAAAAGATTTTAGGCAGCAATTCAACCAGTAGCTCACATTGCTAATATTCCTGTTCCTGAGTTTAATAAGTTGCCTTATCTCTATTGATGAACATTCAGACAAGGAGCAATATGATTACAAAGAACTGACTGATGTTGAAAATGATGATGACGAGGACATTGTATGCTCTTCCACACCAGTACTATTTGATCAGCAGAGTCTGAGTGACTTGATAAGAAAATCTTCTGAAGTGTTGGCATCACGGGTAAAAGATCGAAATCTTTTGCAGCATGGTACTACAATCACTTTTTATAGAACACGTGGTAAAGAGTTTGTGCCGTTTTTGACGATCAACTTAACTTTGTTTTTTGTAGAGACATTCGTGATGTATTGATTAAATTAGATGTTACGGAATACTCTCCTGGTGATTAAAGGTTATTTATTGACAGTTCGAAAAGAAGCCTGAAATGTGATCTTCTGCACATTACTAATGTTTATGGATCAATACCGATTGGTCATTCTACAACCCTTAAAGAAAAATATGATGCAATAAAAAACTGTATTGCAGCATATCAAATATAACGACCACGAATGGGTAATATATGTAGATGTAAAGATGATGAACTTCCTGCTTAGCCAACAAAGTGGTAACTCGAAGTACCCATATTTTCTTTGTTATTGGGATAGTAGAGAAAAAGCAAATCAATAGACTAAAAAGTACTGGCCACTAAGAGATTGACTTAATGTAGGGGAAAAGAATGTCATTGTTGAGCAATTGGTACCACGTGATAAAATAGTATTTTCTCCTCTCCATATAAAACTAGGGCTTATGAAACAACTTGTTAAAGCACTGGATAACGATGGCGCTTGTTTTCAGCATTTTTGTAAGTGTTTTCCAAGCCAAAGTAATGAAAAGTTAAAAGCTGGTATATTTTATGGACCCCAGATTCGACAGTTGATGAAAGATAAAAAATTTTGCGACTCTATGAATAAAGTGGAGTTAGCTGCATAGTTGCCATTTGTAGAGGTTGTTAAGAACTGCGTTGGAAACTATAGAGCTGACAACTACAAAGAAATTGTAAACAACATGCTTGAAAAGTTCACGATTCTTGGTATCAACATGGGCATCAAAGCACATTTTCTTCACAGCCACCTGGATTGATTTCCGGAAAACCTCGGTGATGTTAGCAATGAACAAGACCAGGAATTTCACCAAGACATAAAGACAATGGAGGATACCAAGATACCAAGGAAGATGGAACATAAAAATGATGGCAGATTATTGCTGGAATTTGAAACATGACATGCCTAATACTGAACATTCAAGAAAATCTCAAATACGCAAATTTTTATCACATTAAAAACAATATTTTGGACATTCAGGAACAACAATGACCTCTTATCTTTTATGTTAAACTTGTATCTATTTGATGTGACAAACAATATTTTACAAATTTTTTAGATTTTGTTGTCCGTATGATACTCAATTTCTTCTGATCTAGAAATTTTTTTTCCAAATAGGGGTAGCCTGTGGAAGAAAAACTAAAGCTAATTGTAAAAACATGGGTATGATATTCAGATTCAGCAGCCTAAAATTACTCAAAACAGTTGAAACATTTCCGACCCTACGCCAATAACTTTTTTTTGTTGACCTGTGTAATCGTCTCAGAGAAGAGCAAGCAGGCTTTTTTCTGCACAGATCATGCACAGAACAAATATTTACGTTGAGAAATATTGTTAAACAATGTATCGAATTCCATAAACCAGTAACAATTAACTAAATCGACTTCAAAAACCCATTTGGTAACGTTAATAGACACAAAGTCTGGACAATTCTTAAACTATATGGTATTCCTGGCTGTCAGATAAGCGTTTTCAAAAATCTATATGAAAATTCTTCGTGCTGTGTCCGTACTGAGAAAGAATTTACAAAATTTGAATGCCATTTTAACCGGTGTTAGGCAAGGATGCGTCCTATCTCCATTGTTTTTCGCTCTCATTCTCAACTCTATTGTGGGTAAATCAACTCTGGAATTTATGGATGGTATTAAATGGAACAACTCGCAACTGACTGACTTCGATTTCGCAGATGACATTACTCCAATCAGCTCATCACGAGCAGGAATGCAAGATCTAACATTCAAAATTGAGACGGAAGCAGCAAAAGTGGGACTAAAGATAAGCTGAAAAAAACCCCAAACGTTATGCAAGTCTTTGGACCAGAACAACCAATGATAACACTCAATAACAAACTGATCAAGGAAGTGAAAACGTTCAAGTATCTCGGAAGCGTGATTGGCCAGGATGGAAGTTCGGAAGCCGAATTTGTAAAAATAGAATCGATAAAAGTGCAATGACATTCCCAAAATTAGCATCAATATCGAAATCCTCAAGCATCAGTACTCTATATATACTACATATTTGAGATAATCAATGAGCATACAATAATTCTAGTTTTTCTGGTAAAATTTTTCGATATTTTCTATCATTTTCTAACCTAAAATGAAATTAAGATAATGTTATAAATAACAGTCATTTGATTTCATCATACGCAAGCAACACAAAGTTGTCTCGGATATTGTTTTGTGGGTAAAAGTAGTCCTCCGAGCATTTACCCCGATACTGAAAAAACACTGCTCGCTTTGGAATCTCAGTTAATGACTGCTCTGCTGCTTCATCATCTGCTTGTTGTTTGGTGATGATGATTGGGAAGAGTTTGATGCAACCTTATCGGTGGGATTGAATATACTCTTAAGTGTTTGATGAATTATTGGGTCGTAGAAAGAGGGCCGGTATTGGTTGCGTTCAAGGATGGCTTTTGCTTTCAGTATGCTGCGGTGGAATAGTTTCCAACTGGTGCATGCCCTGTATATACGATGAACAAAACCGGAAACTACAGAATGTTTGTATCGTTTTGGAGCTAACGCATGAAAATGTGAGACGAGATCCGTATCTGTTGGTTTTGCGTACCAGGTGGACGACACCTGACTGTCTTAGTGGAATAGCAGCATGCAAAGAAATGGTAGGGTGCCCTCATTTTCTTTCTCAATGGTAAAGGAGATGTTGGGATGCAGGTTGTTGAGCTCTGCTACTTTGTTGTCTATTTTACTGCGCTTTATCTCCCTGAGGATGTCATAATTTGGCATGTCTGAGCTGCGTAAAATTTCAAAAATAAAATAAACAAAAAAATTAAATTAAATATTGTCCTGCAACTACCTCAGTACTAAAATGTTGAGGTGTTAAGCTCACGATTGCACCTTTACATTTTCAGTGGGTGTACAAACACTGAAGCTCCAGTAAAATATGGAAAGTGTTTAATACTAAGTGTAACTGGCATCGTTTGGTAAAACTACTTTTTACTACCACTGTTCCTCTCCTCTATTTTGCTGTTCAATTCAGATCGTTTTCGTTACAATGAAATGAACACATCCAAACTCGAGTCACCCTTCATAGTTGGCACCAGACTAATCCAATTTATAACTATTGCTGTTTTAAAGAGGCCGTAAAAAAAGAAAATGAACTTTTCCAAAGTTTATCTTATTTAGTTTATTTATTTTTATTTTATTTATTTAAATTTGCCTGTAACATAATACTTTTTGTAGTTTTGTCTCTCCATCTTCATAATTCATATGCTGCTTCATGTCTCAGAAGGCCAAATCATTGTATTTCAAAACAACGGGTTTGTACGAATTAATCAGCTAAACAGCGAAGGGCAGAGGTCATAAACAAGTGAGAAAGTGAAGCATTTTACCAATCAAAATTAAAATAAAATAAAATTAATACTACAACACTAGTTAACTTCAGTAAGGGCAAAATTAAAGGTAAATAAACACATTCGTTCTCATGTGGTGGTGCAGAAACTTCTTCACGAGTTCCGTTACCAATGATCAATCAATTTACTTAAAATCATTTTGAAGGCAAGCGTTTGTTCCAAGATATTAGCGGTAGTTGAATAAATGCCATGTATCGATTAACTGTGTCTATAATAACTGTGGTAGGCACTATTCTTAGCAACCCGACAAAAGCCAATGATAAAACATAAAATCAACAGGGGTTGCAAGTTATAACGCGGAGGGTAATAATTGTAAAACAAATGTAAGCGGAGTATACACATGTGGCCACAAGGTAAAATGTAGAATGTAGTTCGTTGCTTAGAAGTAGTAAAACACTGGTTGCAAAATTCCAGCTAGTATATACATATATCATCCAATAAAAAAAATCACTTTTTTGTACGTCTGGATGAAGCACAAGTTGAAGGCCGAGCTATTTGTTCAGACTGGCTACCAGATGTTTTAGAACGTGTTGATCGCACCACTGGTGCGCTATTTTCCATGCTTTCGGCTACTGGAGCCTTGGTTTCCATAGGCTTCGATCGGGTAGACCTGCCACGTGTTGAAAGTTCAAGACCGGAGACATTTTTAGCTGAAACCAATGGGCTTGCTGCAGTTATATTGTCGACTGGCTTATCCTGTTCTAATTCTCCTTTCTCCACATTGGACGTTCCAAGACCTCGTGTATGCCTACAGACATCATACCACGGCGTGGTATGATGTCTTCAACACTCTGGCAGCTGTCTGTTGCTTCATCCAATGATTCTAATTCTGCCTTTGCTTTTCACTATGGATTTTTTTATTCTGCATTTAGGTGTCGATAGAGAACCGGAGGACCTTCTTTCCTTACTAACACGACTAACACTTTACACCATGAAAAAACTTGACGTGGTGTGGGCCCAAACCAAAGTCTCACACCTTACCACTCCGATCAGATACCATAAACAAAAAGATTTTGATAAAAATTACTTTGGCACAAGTTTCCTGTCATAGTAAGGTCTGAGAATTCTTAGGAAACTGCCTGGTAGGTCCTGAACATGGCAACAGTGCAATAGCATTAAAGGAGACTAATGAAGCTTCAGTGAATGATTGTGGTGGGGGCCACTACCGTTTATGTCATATCAGTTTCAAGATGGCGAGGTACGGTGCGGTCACGCTGCTATTATTCGTGTTAAACTTTTTTACTGTAAAGAATCCAAGTTTGATCACAGTTGATGGTATTAGTTGCACTTTTAGTCTTACTAATTTATATGCCACTGAAAATGTTATTCTTCCTTATTATTCTCCAAGATACAAAGTAAAGAGAATAATGTTCCTAGAAGCTTGTTGTTTATGTTATTGATAATCTCTGGCGATATGGAAGTCTGTCCAGGCCCAAGATTTACTTGTTATTCTTGTACAAAAACGATAAGAAAAAATCAAAAGCATTCAAGCTGTACTATATGTAATAATGTCTGTCACCTGAAATGTTTACATGACAAGTTATACTCTGGAAATGAACTCTTATTTTGTTTAGCTTGCTATCAGCAGGAAATTGGACGTGAAAATGCATAACCCGTTGCTTACGAACATAGTAATTCTTTTAAATATTTTTGAAATCAAGAGGTATGAAAGTTATACATCAAAATCTTAATGGCTTTCTAGGAAATATTGATAGTTTAAGACTTTTATTATTATCACNCCCAAGATTTACTTGTTATTCTTGTACAAAAACGATAAGAAAAAATCAAAAGCATTCAAGCTGTACTATATGTAATAATGTCTGTCACCTGAAATGTTTACATGACAAGTTATACTCTGGAAATGAACTCTTATTTTGTTTAGCTTGCTATCAGCAGGAAATTGGACGTGAAAATGCATAACCCGTTGCTTACGAACATAGTAATTCTTTTAAATATTTTTGAAATCAAGAGGTATGAAAGTTATACATCAAAATCTTAATGGCTTTCTAGGAAATATTGATAGTTTAAGACTTTTATTATTATCACAAGCAATACAAATTTTCTGTGTCACAGAAAGTTGTTGGAGGTCTCTTGTGTCCATGCAGAAAATCGTGCCATGCTTTGATTGCTATCAAATGCGTTGCACCTGATTGATTACAATGTCATTGTACCCCTCTGACATCTGTATAACAGTCATATCTGTATTTGTAGTTTGTTAATTGTGAGTTTATTGCGTTTTACTGAAGATACCTGAATTCAGTCTCATATTATAGACGTGTACAATAATCATGGATTTATCAATGCGTATAATCTGACTGCTGCGGCGGGTACAACAAAAGTCAAACAAACAGTTCTGTTAATAACACACAGCTTCAAATTCCAGGGTACACTATTAAACGAAAAGATCGAAGTAATGGTCGTCATGGTGGTGTTGTTTGCTATATTCGAGACGACCTTGAATATATTAGGAATTATGATCTTGAGCTTGACGGAATTGAAGTTATCTGGTTAGAGATTAAAGTACCAAAGTCAAGCTCGATATTAATTTCATCGCTTTAGAAACCCCCTGATACCTCTAAATACATCGACAGAAATTTCGGAGAAAAACTTGACAAAATGCTTGAAATTGCTCTCGATAAAAACAAAGAAATTATAATCACTGGAGATATAAATTGCAACTATCTTGTGCCTAGAGATCAAGCTGATATTAAATCTATATTTAACATGAATGGTTTGAAGCAGCTTGTTAAGCAACCTACAAGAACAACTCCTATCAGTAAAACATTAATTGATGTTTTTATAGTGAACAATGAAAGTAAAATTCCAAAATTGTTTATTGAACCTAACTGCTTTAGTGACAACGATCTCATAGGAATTGTATATAAAATGCATCTCCAAAAGTATCCTCCACGTCATATTTTGTTCGCAACTACCAAAATTATAACAAAGATCAATTTAAATCAGCAGTCCGCAACGCACCTTGGGAATATTGCTTTCAAAAACATAACTTTAAGGATGCATGGAACTCCTTTAAGCTAATTTTAACATCTGTCATTGATCAACATGCACCAACAATTGAAAGACGTATTAGAGCCAAGAAAAATAACTGGTTTAATAAAGAAATCAAGTCTAAATTGAATTCAAGAGACTATGTCTTACAAAAAGCTAAGAAAACAAATGATATAGCTTTCTGGAATTCGTATAAACCACTACGAAACAAAGTCACTTATCCGCCAAGGGAAAGCAAAGTTTACGAGATCGCTCTTCAGACAAAATAACAATAACCCACGACAGTGTTGAAAGCTAAGCAAAAAAACTTTTCCAGCAAAAAACACTGAGCACCCAAGTAAAGTATACCAATTTGGAAAGGATGATATCAGTGAAAAATCACAAATAGCAAATGAATTCTGTAACTTTTTTTCGAGTATCGGTAAAAAGCTGGCGGGGACTATTGTCACTCTTAGTGATACTTCGTGGAAAGTATTCAACGGTTTCAAGTACCTCCGAAATATAAATCCGGAAAACAAAGAATTTGAGTTTAAGTTAGTCGAAATATCTGACGTCTTGAAAATTCTCAAGAACTTACGAAGCTCTAAAGCGGCTGGTCCAGACAATTTACCAGCAACATTGATTAAAGATGCAGCTGAGGAATTAGCAGCACCTGTCTCCTTTCTTATCAACATCTCCTTCCAGATGGGTGTCTTTCCAACTGTAGAAAAGTCAGCAAAAGTAACGCCTGTGTTTAAGCCAGGGAAAAAGAACCAGTTTATAAATTAACGACATATATATGTGTTAAATGTTTTATCGAAAGTAATTGATAAAGTTGCACACCAACAACTATCGAATTACGAATTTCGAAAATAACCATCTACTGACACCTGCTCAATTTGGTTTTCGTCGAAACCGTTCTTCGAAAAATGCTGTTGCACAACTTACAAATAGCATCAGTCAAAATATAGACCGTAAACGACACAGTGGTGTCTTGTATATGGACTTCTCCAAAGCATTGGATACTGTAAACCATTCGTGCATTATACATGAATTACCATTCTATGGTATCTCAGGCGTAGAACTAAGTTGGTTTGCCGATTATTTATTTAACAGAGATCAATTTGTTAACTTTGATGGAGTACATTCGAGTTCTTCAAAAATTACCCACGGTGTCCCTCAGGGATCAATTTTGGGTCCATTGCTGTTTGTCATACTTATCAATGACATTCAATTGCAGCTAAGTAAATGTTCCATCCTAATGTTTGCCGATGATAGAGTCATCTTTTATTCATCGGTTTCGATTAAAGACATCGAAAATACTATCAATATGGAAGCTGAATTATTCCAATTATGGATCAAAGAGAATTATCTAGTATTAAACCTAAAGAAAAATAAAACGGAACTCGTTCTCTATGGGTGCAGAGCTGCCAAAGCTGAATGCAACATCACAATAGATCATACAACCATTAACAAACCATCCTCATATGAATACCTGGGCGTAACTTTAGATAGGTCTCTAAATCTATCACATCACTTTTCAAAAGCTGCAAAGAAAATTGGTTCAAGAGTTAGACTGCCTCAGAGAATCCGACATCAGTTATCCCCGTCTGTAGCAGAAAGGATCTATAATTCAACAATTAAGCCAATCTTTTTCTACTGTTCTGATGTCTATCTCGGCCAAAGTAAAACATGGTCTGATCGCTTCGAAAGTCTCAACAACAAAGCTAAACGTATTGTTGGTCAAAATGCTTCAGACTGGCTATCAATTATGGTGCAAAGGAAACGAAAACTTGCTGTGGACGTCTGACCAAATCCATCAATAACCTCAAAACCATCGACAATGTCAAGCTTGAGAAAATTGCCCAAAAAACTGGTACGCGAGGAAATATGAACACTCTTAGACTCCCAAAATGTAACACCGAAGCTATGAAAAAGTCAACTGCTTATCAAGGTGCTGTGGTGTTCAACCAATTTCCAGCTAACGCACGGTGTCAAGAGTCTATTCTCAATTTTAAAAAAGTTGTTAATAACTTTAATTTTTAACTGTTTTTCTATTTTTAAAATTTTTCATTTCATGATGATTGATTAAATTTTTTCTTTATTGTTTACATTCTACGTTTTGAAACTTTGATGCCTTACATTTCAGTTGTTTTGAATTAATTGTGTGCCAAGTGCCTTATGCATTTTTTATGCCAAGTATCTAATGCTTTTTTCCTTAATTTGGAATTTAGGTTCTGTTTTTCTTATCTATTCTTATTTTGTAACTTTTTATTTGTTATTCAGGTCCTAAGTTGATCACAGAAATTGTATTTTTCTAAAATAGTCAACCTGACTAAATAAAAATTAATAATAATAATAATAACAATAATAATAATAATAACAATAATAATAATAATAAATCCGCGTGGACTTGAAATACCAGGTGGCATCTGGGGCGGAATAGCTAACCCCTTGGCAGGAAGGTTAAAATGCATTCCTGATTTAATATGAAAACAAGAAGTCAAAAATCATACCACATCGCCCGTCGCGTGGATTAACAAGTGACGCTTCCCATAAGGGTGCTGACTGAATCAGCAACCTCTCAAAATGAATTAAACAATGAAAACTCTGATGGTCACCAAGTACAGGGCGACCTAACAGCTGGCCAATCTAGAGAAACATCATCAAATAAGAAAACAGACGACAAAGATGGAATAGAGAGGATTATGTAGAAATTATGTACTTCAATACTTACTGACAGAACGTACAAGCACCTGGAAGAAACAATCTTTTGCCTCTGGAACCAAAGGGATGTAGAAAAGGCTCATATGGCTGCAAGGATCAGTTATTAATAAACAAAATGATTCTCGAAAATTGTAATACCCGTAAAAGAAACATGGGCTGTGCGTGGATCGACTACAAAAAGGCATTCGATAGCGTCCCACATGATTGGATTCTGCGTTCACTTGATCTTTTCAAAATTTCCCTGATTATTATCGAATTTTTGAAGTTTAATATGACTCAATGGAAAACAAGACTACGCCTCTCTCATGAGAATGGTACGATTATATGCAACGATATCTTTATTAAACGAGGAATCTTTCAGGGTGATTCCCTTTCTCCTCTCCTTTTTTGTATTTCACTCATTCCATTGTCTTCAGAACTGAATTCCTCACAATATGTATATAAGATTAACAATGATAAGATCTCCCATTTATTCTATATGGATGATTTAAAGCTTTACGGGGAAAATAATAGTGAACTTGAAGGGCTTTTGAAAACTGTAAAAGGGTTCAGTGACGATATTGGTATGGAGTTCGGTATAAGTAAATGTGCAAAAGCTACTTTCAAAAAAGGTAAACTAACTAGATCTGTGAATGTACATCTCGATAAGGAAACTGTAATTAAAGACTTGGATCAGGAGGAAGTGTACAAATATCTAGGTGTGAACGAATCTAATGGGATTCAACGTACAAATATGAAAGAGAAATTAAGGAAAGAACTTGTTAGAAGGACTAGGTTTATTCTTAAGAGCGAGTTAAACTCTAAAAACAGGATTACGGCAATAAATACACTGGCAATCCCGGTCATTACTTACAGTTACAACGTAATTGACTGGAATCTTAGTGAAATTAAAAAACTGGACACTAAAATACGTAAAATACTTACCATGTATAATATGCACCACCCCAAA
>RDPX01000066.1:331012-348347 GCA_003991215.1 Morbakka virulenta
TCTGTGAATGTACATCTCGATAAGGAAACTGTAATTAAAGACTTGGATCAGGAGGAAGTGTACAAATATCTAGGTGTGAACGAATCTAATGGGATTCAACGTACAAATATGAAAGAGAAATTAAGGAAAGAACTTGTTAGAAGGACTAGGTTTATTCTTAAGAGCGAGTTAAACTCTAAAAACAGGATTACGGCAATAAATACACTGGCAATCCCGGTCATTACTTACAGTTACAACGTAATTGAATGGAATCTTAGTGAAATTAAAAAACTGGACACTAAAATACGTAAAATACTTACCATGTATAATATGCACCACCCCAAAGCTGACATTGACCGCTTGTATGTAGCAAGAAAGGAAGGAGGTAGAGACCTGAGTCAATTAGAGCTTGCATTTAAAACATCCATTATTGGTCTCTATAGATACCTGAGTCTTACTGAGGACTGGATGCTAAAAATAGTGTACAGACATCACGAAAGAAAGAAGTTACATTCTATCGTTAAAGAAGCAACAAAATTTGCTGAGGAACTTAAATTAGGCCTTTAACATGCAGCTGAAGAGAATAGAGGTGAAGAACACATTACTGATAATGCACACAAACTGAAAACATTTGCGAAAGAAAAAGGTAGAAAAGCAATTGGCGAAACTTGGAAAATGAAACCGCTTCATGGACAGTATGCAGTACGCACCAAAAAGCTTGATGTAGATTTATCAGAGACCCATAGGTGGCTTAGCAGTGCTGGTCTTAAAGCGGAAACTGAGGGTTTATAATAGCTGCACAGGACCAGAGTTTATTAACCCGAAACTATGAAGCAAACGTTATACGTAATGGTGCCGATCCAAAATGTAGATTCTGTGATAAAAGTGTCGAGACGATTGACCATTTGGTTTCAGGTTGTCAAATCCTAGCGCCAAACGAGTATACTAATAGACACAACCGTGTAGGCCAGTATATTCATTGGAAAGTGTGTAACTACTATGGAATTGAAATTGTTGAAAAATGGTACGAACACCAATCCTTACCAGTAATAGACGCCCCACAAGTAACCATATTATGGGATTTCCCAATACGAATGGACCGAACGATTCAGGCTAACAGACCTGACATTGCCATAAAGGATAAATTGACCATGCAGTGCCAAATGATTGATATGAGTGTCCCATCCGACAACAACATCACTGCCAAGGAGTTTGAAAAGCTTGGTAAATAAAAAGACTCAGAAATCGAGATCAGTCGGATGAGAACGAAAATAATACCAGTTATTGTAGGAGCCCTTGGTATGGTAAAGAAAGGAACTCGAAAATACGTCGATTTAATCCCGGGAAATATTCAATTCCCAGAAATCCAGAAAATATTTTTAAACTCAACGGCACACATTCTCAGAAAAGCACTTTTTCTGTAAAGGAATCGAAAAACTAGAAAACTATAAAGCATACATGAACGTCATAATGCCTCAGGTTATGAGTAAAAACCCGTGTTACGTAGTTCCCAAACGTTACGCATTCTAAAGAAAATTTGAAAAGACATAATAATAATAGTAATAATAATAATAATAATAATAATAATAATAATAATAATAATAGGGTGTCATCCATGTATCTCGTAAATAATTTAACATTGTCTTGGATTTGTGGGTCGAATTTGGACATCCACCCATTGGCAAAGTGTGGTACAGGTGGGCTGCCCATTGCTAATTCATCTGTTTGTTTGTAAAACCCATCATGTGTCGACATTATTACATTGAACGACGCAATTTTGACAAGTTGAATGAAAGTTGATTTGCTTGCAGGTGGTTGTGTCATATCGTCCCGAAAAAGTAAGTCTGCACCCACTTTGATAGACTCCATCACTGGTAAAATTGGTGCAGAGGGATGAGACGTCCAAGTTTACTAGTTCCTCATCCACCGCAAGCTCAATATGTTTCAATTTGTCACTGATCATCTTCCTTGAGGAATTGATTTTGCATTCATGTACTCCATATGCAGGAAGGACAGTAAATGTTCTTGCGCATGCTCATTCTTTCGTTGAAGCAATAATGTCTTGAAATTTTCGAAACCAAATAAAAAAAAAGAAAACGGGTTAACACCTGCTACCAACAGTATTATGGCGCATTCTGGTGCTGTGAACGCTCTTCTCATGCGAGTCGTCGCTTCCTGTGTGTCAGTAGGTGATAAAGCATCAAGGATTATAAGGGAAATAGTTAAGACAGGAGAACTTGGTATTGTTGATAAGGTAAGATTAAACATGAATATACTTGGTTAGTGGCAGGCTAACAGACCTAGCCCACTTCATACTGCAAGTAGGTTTTTATTGTGAGGTTCACTTTTACTCCCTAAATTTTTGATAAAAATTATTTTTCCTCGGATTTAAAGTTACCGTAATTGACGATAGTGGAACACGATTTATGTATTATGCCGGCATGAAAGAAAATATTGGACCTTGTGCGAGTGCCAGTGATGCAGCAACTGGACATCATCATTGGGCATGAGCCAGAAAAATGACATCAAGTGACAGGTCTTACATTTGATACTCGCTACAGTGGTTAACAACCAAGCAAATACTTTAAGGTTATATTCAACTGATTGAAACCTGTACAATTATTAGGACCTGTACTCGAGATTTGAAAGAACTCTTTTACCCAAGTTTTCAAGAATATATTGACTTTAAATCTTCCTTGCACATTTTAAGTGATAAAAGGAGACTTTTTTCCCCATATTACTTGAGGGGTAAAACCTCATACACTCAGTACGTGATGCTTTAATGGAGTAAAGAAAAAGATATTGTACTCCACAGCCCCAATGAACGACAGCCCACTTTAACGGTGCAAGAGCTAGGATTTGGTTGGTGTATTTTTTTAGAATTGTAAAATTAAGGAGCTTTTGAGAAATTCAGTATTAAAATGTCTGCATAAATTGCATATCTTAAAAGATGGGTTGCATTTCTATACATTTGGATTTTTGCATGTGACCTTGATGCACTAGTTATTTCGACAATTTTTGCCCATGGCTAAAACACCTTTTTCAGGAAGTGGTGTGGAAAAACCTGTAAAGTTAATATGACATGCATCAGCAGCCACTGGAACTGGCAATGGAAAAAATTGGACCACTAGGTTTAGCAAAGACGGAAAAGAGATGGGGAAGGGACTTCCTCACTGACAAATCTAAGTGTCAGGATTTGTTACTGTGCACATGCAGAACACATAAAAGGGAAATGCAAAACTTGTGTCATGTGTTCTAACTGAATTGATGGTACCACATAAATACATTACAAAGTACCAAGATGTTTCAGCAGCCTACTGTAAAGTTTGCCAAATTATGAAGAAGTGTAGATTAGCACCTTGCCATGAAAGTAGTGACAGCCACATATTCTGGAAGCAGGGTGTTCAGCTGGGGCATGGATCTGTTTGAGCCAAAAGAAGTACACATAACTTAGACAAAAATATCATAACAGGACCAGAAGAAGGTTCACCCATCAAATCTCACTTGGTAAAGCTTATGGTAAAAGAAGTGGCTGCAACTGCCTTTTAATTATGCAAGTTTGGAAAATTCACCATTGGATTTTGTCTCCTTGAATGGGTTTTTTTTTTGGGGGGGGGGGGGTGCTGGTGTGAGAGAAGTTGAGCACATCATGCTGAGACCCAAAGTGGATGATGTGTTCAAAGATGTTGAATCTTTTACCTACCTTGGTGATGTTATTGATGGGGAGGAAGGAGTGGAGTGAACTCTATGCATGAGGATGGCTGAAGCTTGGGGCAAATGAAGTGAGGTTGCTGATCTGCTTAGTAATAAAGGAGTCATACAGAACAGACATGCCATAGTGTATGAGGCCTGTATCAGATCAGTAATGTTGTATGGATTAGAAACCTGGCAACTCACTCAGCACTGAAAGAGTGGTCTGGTGGGCTGTGATTGCTGTATGGTCCAGTATATGTCATGTGTCAGACTGCAAGATCTGTTATGTGACAAAGACTAAAAGATTGTGATGATTTGGTCATGTGAAGAGAAAGGAGGAAGGAGATGTGTGGGAAAATAAAAGAGACTGGGAGATTGAGAGAAGGCAACCAGGAGCAAGACCCCAGAAAACATGGCACAGAGGACTTCTCATCAGACAGAGAGGGCTGGAGGAAGGCTATTGCCCATCTAATACTGGTTATTGAGATTAATAGACATTAAAGGGACAAGTAAATAATTTAAAAGATCTTCGATATGCTGAAGACACTGTAGATTGCCAACTCCAAAGAAAAACTTGAAATATTAGATTAAGTGGTGGAAAAAAGCAGACAGAAAGCCCCGGAATTGAACACTAAAAACAGAATGTATGGTTATATCAAAGCAACAGTACCTGTTTGTATAATAAAGTGTTCAGGTGAAAAATTACAACAGGTGAACAGTTTTTGATAAGCACAATAACATCAGATGCAAAATGTTTTTCTGAAATAAAAAGCAGAATTGCATTGTTAAAATACACATTCAACAACTAGAGAAAATCTTCACCAACAAGACATCAGAAATGATATGAAGATCAGAGCACTGAAGACATATGTATGGTCTGTACTAATGTATGGATGCAAAAGCTGGACTCTTAGCAAGGATGCAGAAAGAAGACTAGAGGCGGTTGAAATGTGGTACCTAAGCAGGATGCTAAAAATATTGTGGTTGGAGAAGAAGTCAAACAAGGAGGTGATGGAATCAGCAAATTACAGAAGATTACTCATAAAAACAATTCATAAGAGACAGCTTTAATTTCTGGGACATGTATGTAGGAAAGACCAACTTGAAAAGAAGATGCTATGTGGCAAGATAAATGGGAAGAAAAGCAGAGGCAGACAGAGAATAACATTCATAGATATTCTTTATCAATGGACAATGCGAAACACATTAACGAAAGCCAAGCTGATAAGGAAGATGGAAAACAGGGAGTACAAAAATTGAAAATTGAATATCTCTTTAAAAGAATGACTGTGAGAAGCTCCTAAAGTGCAAATCAAATCAAAGGGAAATGGAATGACACAAGAAATATAATTAAACACAAGATGAAGAAAATTGGCTAAGGAAATATCCAAAAGTGCACAGTGATCTGGATCTGAACAGAGTTGTTGCAACACAAATTGTTTTGTAGAACAATTGTGACATCATTTTAACAGAGCCAATACACTTTAATCATTACAAAAAAATAGAATCTAAGGGATATTTTCATTCTGTTGTATTGGAAAGGAAATGTGACAACACCAAGTTTTATATTGAACAGACATGCTCACTATAACAGAGTCAATAAATTTGATAATACAAATAACTCTAAGAGCCAAAGGAGCTTCTTTTGAGTCTAAGTAAATTTTTGGAGCATTCTAAAGACTTTTACTTGAGGCAAAGTGAATGGCTACTTTTAAAAAGACAGATCAATAAAAATTTTTTCAACACAATAAATTTGCAATGAATTTAAGTTTCTTAGATTTACTGTAAAAAATATTGAGAGATCCAGTCAGATTTTTGAAACATTGGCCAGAAATTTTGCTTACAGTTGGAAACGTTAAACCCTCATCACCAATAGTCTAGATTAGAATTGTTTAGCATTAGTAACATTTTAGTTGGACCCTTGTCAGCACTTGGGGTTCAGAACGTTTTGCCATCTACCCCACATATCTTGATGGTACTGGTCACATGAAAATAAAATACAACAGGGAAAAGAAACCTTAGCACAAGACAATTTAAAAAAATACCAATAATTATGTTGGAGCACTTGACAACTCACAACCCTTGGCAAATGTGATTGTTAACAGCAGCAAGTTCCAATTGCTGTTTGTTAATGGACCCTTCATAAAAACACATCCCCTAGTATATGGGAAAAGTTTGCAGACCAGGAAGAAGCCCAATACCCCTCCACACACACATACACACACCAATTGGAGACCAAGACAAGATATTAAAGTGATAATATTTATATCTGCATTCAGCTACAGAAGGTTTATTTTTAAGTTTCCCATTAGGCTTAGATCAGGATGTTAACTTTACAGGCATAAATGGCATTCGTGTGTAGTAAATAATGTTATCTAGCAACCCAGATTAGACTAATGTGTAAGATATTAATTGTTTAAAAGAGTAATGTGGAATTAAAAAACATGTCTTAATTCATATAGCTGTAGCAAATTGTGCAGAGCTTGTTTGTGACTGTGTTGGTTATTTTGTGCAAACCAACTTGCAGCTGGAAACACAAAGATAATCTGTGGCAATGACAAAGTGTCATGTTCTTAGTCAGAAATATTCCTTTTTGAAGGTTGATTTATCTGATGGTTATAGCTAACTACAACTTTAATCAGCGTCAATAATAACTTACTCTAAGCACACCAAGTAGTTTTACTGCAAATTGCCTTATATTGCAACAGGTTACTTGCAAGTCTGAAATCAAATTACCAGTGATCATCATGAAGTTGCAATAAAAAGGGATAAGATGATCATATGGAGATATGATATGAAACTACATCAACAATCCACAATCAATCCTTAATTCAAGTCCAAATTCAACAAGGGCCCAGAATTTATTCTAAATTAGAGTAACAGTGGAAACTTTTTAATAAAACATTGGAAAATTTTCATGTCAATGATACAGAGGATTGTATTCAAGTGACACTGTCAGAATTACTGTAATTTCTCAGGTTTATAACTACAAGCATTTGGGAACTAAAGTCAATAGACATAATGTATTCAAAACATGTACCTGTACACAAGAAATGTTCATTGCTGTAGAAAGTACAGTAATTTATTATCTTCACATTATTAAATTCTTACCAATTCTTCATCAAAAGGAATTTAACCCGAACCATATTTCACAAAAGAAATATTAGTGTTTGAATATAACAATGAAATGATAAATCTAACAGCTAATTTATTAACAAGCATGCTATTGATGCTATTCAGCTTAGAAAAACTACAATCTGGTAGGGATAATCTCCTTGACAAACTGGATTAGGTCATTATTTCACGAGAAAGCAATAGATAGTGACCATGATGTAAGCCACATATGCACTGACAACTCAAGCCATTCTTGAAGAACTGATACCAATATTAAGCAGTGAGCAATTGATGAACACAGGATTTCCACCCCAGAAACATCAGTAAACCTTAGTATTCATTCACCCTTTCTTCTTTTTTCATGTCTTATGTATATTCTAAAATCTTCATTTAGTTAATCAGACTGAACATTTTGATTTATTGAACAATGATTTGTTATGACAGTATATTAAAGAGCATCCCTGTATAACATCAAGGCCATTTTTGTGATCATGTACCTGAAAAATGGAGCTAAGTAGATTGTTTTGTAGCTTTAATCAGATGTCACATTCCACATAGTACTCAGAGATAGTAGTTCTTTGAAATTTTGTTTGTCTGATTCACTCTTATTATGCTTCTTTCCCATACCCACTTTTTTGTAGACAGTTTAGGTTTTACTTTTTTCTTTTTCTTTGTCTTTATTTTTCATGTATCCAAGTTAAAAAAGCAGTAAGTAAATAGTAAAAAAATAAGTAAATTTGCAAATAGATGGATTTCTTTGCTTTGTGGATTTGACCAGTTTACATGACCATCAGTCATATCCTTGGTTTAGTTGCTTGAGAAGTCAAACATGGTAAAGTGAACTTTTAAGAACTGTTTAACTTGGGTTCGGCTCAGTTTGGTGCCAATCATGTGTTAATTATGGCAGGGAAGTTTTAATGTTTTATACAACAAATTTGAATAGTTCTTATTCATGCATTATATATATAGACCTATAAACAATTTTTACTGATTCAAAATACTTTGGATGGTACAAAATTGTTAGTTTATATAAGTAGCAATTGTTGCTTTGGGAGTAGATGGCACTCTTATGTTTATTGCCTTTTTGTTAATATGTGATTAAAAAACCTTTTGACCTGGAAATATTATTATTTTTCCTGTTTTAGGCAAAGTCAACCTCTATTGATGAATATAAAGAATATGATCCTCAGACAGAGGCTGACAGAACAGCACAAATTGTTATAGTTGGTTCACTTAAAAAGCAGTATCCTGGCCTTGTAGTATTAGGAGAGGAGGTATGTTAAGAGTTAAATTTAGTTTTGTCTTATTTTCTTATTAAATTGTATCCAAAAGTATGTACATAGCAGTATACAAAGAGGTAGTATGCTGATAAACAACAGCACAGTATCAGACACCAGGGTAGGTGAAAGATATGGATAAGGCCAGTGCCACTTTATGCATCGGAAACACAGGCTTTGAAAAAGAAGTTGGAAAATTTACTGGGTCAAATTGGTCAAAAGACATAATGTTGGGTTAATGACTGGTGTCGGGTAGCAGTGCCAGACCATAGATTATGAAGTATGGAAGAGATGTAGCATAAGCAGCATGTGAAGGAAAGAGAACCTGGTCATCTTGAGGAAAGGTATAGAGATAGAAGGAGTAGGGAGGAGGTAACTAAGAAGACCAAAGGTGTGAAATCCAATGTTGAAGAGAATGTACAATATTTTCACATCATTAGGGATATGGCAGATGAAGAAGTACAGTGGATGGGGTCTCAAAAATACCCAACCCCCAATAGCAAAAATGTGGATAAGAAATGAAGGTGCCAATGTTAGATAAGGCATTGAAACCATTTTAGGACTTCTGCACTTATTTAATAGAAACTGATTAAACATTTTTAAAAAAAATATTTTATTTTCAAGGTGAAATATGGCAGCCAATAAAGCCTCATTTGTTATTGAAAAATCACAGCAAACGTGTACAGCTTTGTGAGCAGATAAATGTTTATGTATGGCAAATTTAGTAGTAGATGCCACAGTAAAATTATTACTTTATTGATGGTAATCACTTATTTACCTTGACTGTCATTTTGAGATTTAAAACTAACACAGTTATGGGGGCTATAAATTCCTAGATCACACTTAGCAGGTTTCACTGATTCAAGAGAAATTTAATTGATATCAGTTTGGTGCATTGAATGATTCAAAAGCAGGTAGATAGTAATTCACTGCTATTGGTAAGTGTTTTGAAGTTTTGATTTTGAACTACAGAAAAAAAAATCATCATATGATCAAAGTATAAACATAAAGTTTGGAGGAATTCCTACATAACAGTACTGTAGAAAACATGACCTATTATATTTAAAGCACAATGTAGTACATATGTGATTTCTTTAATATATGGTGTATTAACAGTTGCATAAGATAAATATTTCTGCCATAAATTTTTTGGGGGATTTTTTCAGTTATTCCATTCATATGAAACGTTTAGTAGCAAACTGTCAAAGTATTCACATTGGCACAGTTGTTCCATGAATAAAGTGGCTATGGAGTGCTTAGGTGGGATAGATTATGATCTTATTGTCAAAACCACTCTGCACATGTTTATGCCAACTATTTGTTCTTTGCTTATACTTACTTACTACTTACTGCACGGTTTAACGTCTCTTGTTCTCAGCAGCTGGGGTTGGACACACTTCTTTGCCATGCTTTCCACGAATTGCTGCTCTCCATGCCGGACGATCCACAGCCAATACTTCATTTATTTTTTTAAAAGCTTCAAATCAGCTTTCACGTTTTCCAACCATCATTTCTTTGGACGTCCGATACACGTGCCATCCACTTTAAAAGACAGCATACCTTTCTGCCAACTATCGTCACTCAACCGACTGATGTGGCTGAACCATCTAAGCCTCCCGCATCTTATAACTTCTTCCAGAGATGTAATGCCGAGGAGAAATCTAAGGTATACCATTGGACATCTGTCTGAGAGTTTAGATGAACAAATCCACCTGACCATATAGTTATCATTTCTAACCAGTCTGTTTAGATCTACAACAGTCATAGGCCAGGTCTCACTTGCATAGAGTAGAACTCCTCTAACACCAGTAAAAAACACACGTCCACGTGCCTTCAAGGAAATCCCTCTGTTTGTGAGGATTGGCAGAAGCTCTCGAAATTTAGACCAAGCAGATTTTATTCGAACAGTGATAGCATCAGAACAACCACCAGAGTCTCCAATGACATCACCCAGATAACAGAATGTTGTAACACATTCAAGGTCCACACCATCAAGTTTGAATATTGGTGCTGCAGACTGAGGGACAGGATTGGAACATTGAGGACAAACAAAATTTTCGACATGCCTCAAGCTCCCTATGATTTTAGAACAACCTTTATGGACCCAGCGTTCACCTTGGATGCAAAAGATTGAGTTAGCTCCGACACCCTTCAGACATACACAACAGGGGTCCTTACCAGATTTAACACGTTTATTTGTACCAAAGTCACAAATCAAGATTTTTGTCTTCGCCATGTTCACTCGTAGACCTTTGAGCTCCAACTCCTTTTTCCAGGTAGACAACTTTCTTAGCAGTTCATCAATACAATCAGCCGAAATGACTAGATCATCCGCATATAACAGTTCCCAGGGGCAACTGGTCTTAAACTCAAAAGATAGTGCTTCCATCACGATGATGAAGAGAAGTGGGCTCAAAACAGAGCCTTGGTGAACGCCAACACCAACAGGGAAAAAGTCACTGTATTTACCATTGATCCTGACACAGGAACGAGGTGAGTAGTACATGGCTTGGACTGTAGATTTTACCCATTCATCAATACCCAGTTTCCGCATAGCCCACCATAAAACTTTTCTAGGAATATGATCAAATGCTTTTTCAAGATCGACGAAGGCAAAATACAGCTTTTTTCGTTTTTCAATGTGTTTCTCTTGCAACTGACGGAGGATGAAGATTGCATCCGTAGTGCCCCTACCAGGCATAAAGCCAAATTGCATGTTATCAATTGTTATCTTGGACCTAATAATTTCCTCCAGCACCCTTTCCAAAAACTTTTGAACAACTTCAAGTAATTTTAAACCTTGAAAGCCAGGAAAAATTTTTGTTCTTGATACGCAAGGAGAAGTGTGGCGTTTCTTTTGTTGTAATATTGTTACCAGCCTTAAATTCTGTCAGTAAGACCATAAGGAGACATTTGTCATTGCCATATGACAAATGTTGCTAGGGCTAAACAAGTTCCAATAGTATCTCCTTTTGCTTTCCTTTTCATTGTCAATAGCCTCAAAAAATTAGTTCTGTTAGATTTACGTTTTATTTCCTGAAGAGAACAGATGTTGAAGGCTGTGGCAGTGACAGATGTCAAACACATTGTCATGTGGTTGAAAGCAATCATTTTGCAGTTGTGTAAAAATCCCAATATTATCAACTCATTAACTCATTAACTCGAGCTATCTGATAGACAGTGTGCAGGTCAATAGGTTTAGTTTTTATAAAATAGTTATAAACAAGAAGCTAAAAAGACCTCAAGTTATTGCAGTGGTGTTAACCAACGTAGCTCTCATCATTTACCTGGATGGTCATAGCAGCTTTATTCTTACTATTTTATTGATGTTATGACGTGATTTAGGGGAGATATGGCTTAATGGTTAGTGCAGTTGCACTGTAATCAAGAGGTTCTTGGTTTGATTCCCAGAGCTGTGGAAGACACAGAACCTTGCAGAAAGCCATTGGTTTGGCAACATAAAGTGCACTTGGTCAAGAAATCCTCACTACTCCAATCAAGTTTCGCAAAAGGCTTTGCCCAAGCATAGAAACTTTGAAAAAGGAATATGAAAAATGAAAAACTAAATAGAAAAATAAGGTAGATGCAACCTTGTCTCCACAGTTTACTAAATGTGGCAGAGATGCTTTTTAACCATTTTAAGTATTGGCTTCAGCTTTTTCATATTTTGTCATTAGAAGACGTCGGGTTCTTGTGCCATTTAAGGAATTAATAAAATTTAAAAAAAAACTAGTTTAAACGTAAAGAACTTTTGAAATTATGTTTGTATGGCACAAGGAAGGTGACAATGGTAATTGATAAGGTCTGTTTTAAGTTACATATGAGGCCTTGCTCTTTCAAGAAAAATAAACCAGATACTGTGACTGGTGTAAAAAAGCCATATTGCTCCGGTTGAGACTAATGGATTTTTACCTCTTCTCACAGTCTAACGTCGGGAGTTACTTTTCTCACGGATTTTTCTTGTCGTCCTCACTCCTTGTTGCCGCTTTCAACTTTCAAGTAATTTTTATTGTAAACATGCATCAAATCGTTTCTTTTTGACTATGCGCTTCTCAAAAATGGGCGGTGTAAAATGCAGGTTCCACTGCAAAATCAGTGGGGGCAACCATTGTTGATGAAACACGGACCCATGTTTAATTGCAGACATTTGCGCGCAAAAAAGCAAAAGTAAGCTTAGCGGGAGGATCTCCTGATGTCATACAAAACAAGGACCGTAGAGTAATCACATACATGTTGTTTTTTAAAAGAAACTGCATTCAAAAAGAATTGGGACCATGATAAAATCTTAAATCTCACATAGTTTCCTGATTCAGATCTGGGATAAAATAAGAAAAAGCAAAGAGGAATACGAAAGAAATTAACTGGACACATTTTTTTTATTGACCTGCTGGTTGATCTGTTGGCTCACTTCGCGATGTATTGGATGGTTTAATTTTTAATGAGACCAGCATCACCACCACCACCACCACCACCAAGTTTGCAACGAGACCTCTTTTTTCCGGACCTCCAGACCTGCATTTTACAGCTGCCCATCAAAACCCCACAATTAGAACTACTCAATTATGAACAAAACTTGCTGGTGTGGCTTTAGCAGGTTGCATTTTCAGTTTTAAAATGGTGTCGCTGAGTGAAGTTATTGATGTGATTGTGTCGCCCACTTGGTGCTAATAAAGGAACGAAAATCCTAAAAAGTGGAAAGGTGCTGCTGTTTATAAATGCTTATATAAAGATGAATGGTGTCTGGAGAATATCCATTAATGCGTGCTGATGGAAATCCACACACATTCTATTGTGTCCCTTGTAAGAAGAAAGTTTCATGTAAACAGCAAGGAATAGCTTATGCGTAAACACACTGTGTAGGTCGTCTTCATTTATCATTTGAAAAAGCTGTAAAAAATACTCGAAAATTGGATTCTAAGATTATTAGTTCATCAAGCACATGTTTGTTGAAGGACTAAGTTGCTGCAGCTGAACTTTTCCATACAAAACCATGGTACATCATAATTTGCCATTTCTTACAGAAGAATATTTGTTACCACTCTACGCCAAGATGTTTCCCGGTTCTAGAATCGGAGAAAGCTTTAAATGTGGCCGAACAAAAACTACTTGTATTCTAAATGAAGCAATGAAGCCAGCTTTGCAATCTTCGTTGCTAGAAGGGCCATTTTCTATTGTAAGCGATGGAACCATTGACACAGCAATTAAAGAAATGAATGTATTGTGTACTTTAGTTTTCGAGATTAATAATGGTAAGGGTGAAAAGTTCAAATTGTATGATATGTATGCAAGTCTGGAGAACACTGTTCGAAAGCAAGCACTTTATTTGACGCTCCAGGTAGGTCTTTGGCAAAGGAAGGGTTAACTGGTAAATTGGGTATGCGTTTTATGTTAACTAGACTGTTACCAAGGTCACACACAGTCAAGTAACTTTAGATATTCTTCCTGTAGTGGCTTTTTACAAAGGAAGGTTGAGATATTTGTTGACATAAATGGGTATCTCTTGCTTCTTTTGGTAACATGCCACTTTGGTTGATTTCTTTTTGGAAACAAAGCTAACTGGTCCAACACAGTATTTTGTACTTAATTTTACTAATATTTTGGAGTTTCATGATCAAGAGAAAAGAACGTTTGTATGAGAAATTCAATGATTATAAGACAACGGCCACATATGTGGACCCAAAGATCCTGTCTTAACTGCTGCTGTTATTAAAGAGAACAATGTTGCTGAAGAATATCGCATTGATGTAATATGGTACCATCTTTTCAAAATGACTGTTGTTCAATGTTCCACGATTGGTGCTGGCGGCAACCCACTCTAGTGCTGGAATTGAGTGTGTGTATGCGCCTGTCAACAAAAATAAAAGTGAAGCCAGTGACAAAAGTTATGAATTTATACCTGACGCAAAACTTACGAGTAAGAGGAAAAAAGCAACTACAGAATACAATGACTTGCATTCATCGTCATCTAAATTTAGACTTGCTATAGTTTGTTATACAACCCTGTCGATGTATAATAGTATCGTTAGAGTAATATACAAATCATTAGATGGTTGTGCTTATCAACACTTTAAAGTGGAACCGTTATTTTCCAGCTTAACACCTAGAAAATATGCTAAGAGAGAGAACTCCGCCACAGTATTATCCTGTAATAATTTTAGTTATTGTTTCTTCTCTATTGTTTTAAAGATGCTTTTAAAGTTAATAGATGATGCGATGGGCCACATTGTAGCATCTTTTTGAGTTGTGATAAATTTAACAATAATGTGTTGATTGGTCATTCTTATGTTTAGCATGTCTGATTTCTTTCGATTTATCTTCCCTTGTTAGTGGCCTGATCTCAGACTTTCTCAGAAATTTTGAGACCTTTAAGCATTTTGAGTAGTGTAGTTTTAATGCAATTTAAAGCATTTAAGCACTCCAGATCCACTAAAATCCCATAACTTTCTGTGGCTTCCCCAGAACGTCACGAAAGGGCTCAGAACGCCCCTGAACCCCAGTCCAATTTTTCACTTGCAACGCTCGTGAAATCTCACAGGTAGAATTTTTAAAAAGTTGGCAACCTTGATATTAAGTGTACCGGAATCGAGAAAGAACATGATTAAAGCGCATTTTGCTGCTGACGAGGATAAAAAAATTGCAAAGAAAAGTGCTAAGGAAAATTTTATGGAGAGGCCCCATTGGGGTCATTGATGTACTACAGCATTGTGCATTGCTCGGAAATAATGAAAGAGATGCCCAACAGATGGACTATTAAATTTTAACTTAGAATCGCACGTGGACGTAATGAAATTTTTGCATGGCATTGGTTGATGATTTAATGTGTACCTGCAATTTCCACAGTTGAGGTAGTATTATGGTAGAACACATCACCTAGGTCAGGGCAAGATAAGTACCCCAGCATAGAATTTCAGTATGAATGGAGATATCAGCTTACCACCACTGGCAATGGGAAGAGGGATAAAGAGGTTTGATGGAAAGTCACTGTTTGCTCAAACTTGATAATAGAAATCGAGGGATAGTTTGATATACTTTTAGTTTTGAAATAATGTCTTAGTTAATGGTGTTCCTTAACAAATCTTAGGTGCGACTGGTGGATTCCCCTTGTTTACTAAAGCAGCAACAATTGGTTGGGATTGGATATATAGTATTAATACCCCAAAGTGAAAAAAATATATCCATAATGAATCATTCATTGCTGGTCTTAAGCTGATAAGTTAGCATTGTATTTTCGTCACGGTATATTGTACACGTTATGATTAAGAGATTTTGCTGTATCTAATTACATTTTAGGAAGGATGTGAAGATACAGATGATGGTAATCTTTTGGTATTAGAAAGAGATTCAACCGTACTGAAACAAGAATGCCCAAAAGAATATGAAAGTCTGAAACTTTCTGATGTAAGTTTAAGCGATTACAGTATCTTTTAGAAATATTATAAGGGCAATGTTAAGTGTTTGTTTGAATTTGTAACAAAGTATTTACACCATGTACTGTTAACTTGAAAGTCTATATGCCTAAAACAAAGGTTTTAATATTAGGCAATGGTTTGGATACAGAAAAGAAAAGTTCCCATGTAACATTTTTCAGAAAAAATGTTGGATAGAATTTCTTTCTTTGGAGTTTGTTAACAACGTCGGTGGATAAAAGTTGCTTTGAAATCTTGAGGAAAGTGAAGACCGATCCAGGCCAGGCCCAAAGCAATGCATGGCCTTGTGTTGTCATAGTCAGTGGCTAAACTTATGCCAGAAGCGACGTGCTAAAAGTACCGAATAGTTTTGCATACTTTAGTTAAGCATCTATGAAGAAGGATCTAAGGCCACCACAGTCATCAAATTTCAGTTTGCACTAAAGACTTTAGGGAAAGCAAATGTTGGACGAGTGCAGAGAAACAATATAGCTATGGTCCTCTGGATATCCAGCAGAGATAGGTGAGGTGACTCTATTATGAAAGAATGGATGGTCACGGACTGAAAAAACCCAAAAACAACACGATAGAAACACTGTGAGGAAATGAACGAGTACAAAAAACCTTGGGTGCTCTGCAGGATCAAGTACATCAATGTGCACGTGGTAGTATCATATGGGCTGTAAGGTATAGACAACGTCCAGAATTTGCATACTTAAGTCACGGTTGAAAAGCATTTGAAAATCACATTCTGCTGATTGTTGCTGGCACTAAACTACAAAGTAGAGTTACAGTTAAAGACCTGCGAGGAAATACTAGAATAAAGCAGATTAAAACTTCAGTACAACAAAAAGCTCTGCACAGCAAGGAGATAAAATATTGACCATGAAACAGGTAGGTATTTGCGGTTGATATTTTGAATAGTGTTAGTTCAGACCAAATGATCTGCCACAATTGTATATGAGCAACTTGTGAATTTTAGGTTACTTAGATGGCCCCCAATCTTTCACGCGATTATCACTGAGCGCTGACCAGCGATCTAAGGTAGGATCCAGCAATCTGTGCCATAGTCTCTTATATTTAGATGCCACGAATTGATGCACAAAATTGACATTGATCTTTCTAAAGTAATCAAGACATCATATACATTATTGAAACTGATGCTTACTAAAAAAACTGGCGTAGCATTGTAAAGCGCGGTGTGCAGTCCTAACTGTGTGGCGTCATAATAATAATAATAATAATAATAATAATAATAATAATAATAATAATAATAATAATAATAATGATAATAATAATAACCGTCCTGGGTATTGACATTAAACTGCATCCGGTTGTGGAGTTGCGACGTGGGCGAATGAGGTTACCCTTTGCCACAACTACCTCCAGGTCACCCTTGGGCAAGGTGTAGCACCTGTTAGCCTACTCCGAGACCTTGAAATACCGGTTTGACGACCGGCGGAGTTAAGTCTGTTTATCCACTTTTATGAATCTTATGCAAACTAGAAGAAACCCATGCCGCATCGTCCGTCGCGCGGATCAACAAGGGACGCGTCCCTCAGGGCAAGACTCGCCTGGGGTGCACGAAAAGTATGCTACTGAGTCTAACACCTCTACAGATGATCTACACGGTAATCAGAACCAGAAAATTTCTAACCCTGAACCTGTAGTGATGCCACCTAAACCAAAAGAAACTAGACAAAGATGGACCCCAGAGGATTATAAGAATGTGCTCAGAGCGTTTTATACCGCTCAAAAAACACCTATGAGAAACTTGATTGAACAAACTTATATTGAATGGAGGAAATTTGTAGGAGATGAAACTAGGAATTATATTGATGCAAATAAACTAGCTAACGTACGCCG
>RDPX01000066.1:351221-438006 GCA_003991215.1 Morbakka virulenta
AGCAACAGCAGTAGAAGCAGCACCTATAGCAGCACCAGTAACCTCCACTGGAAGATAAAGTGGTATATATGTATCAAAACCCCATATGTATAGTTTCATAAACTTTGACGGAAACCATCTAAAAGGCTCTGAAGGAAGTCGCACTCCTGCATTATTCAACCGAAATGTAGTATGGCAGTTTTAGAACAATATTGAGAGAAGAGGCTCAAGCGTTACCGGAATAAATGAAGTGGTTAAGGGACGTTGTACGAATTTCTTTTCGACATTGGAGCAATAAATGAAACATTAAACAGAATTTCCAAGACGCACGAAGGATATAATAGACAAGGAAAACCACAACAGTATTGTTTGCAAAGGTCAATGTTGCAAGCGTTGTAGGGTGTAGAACTTAAAATAGCTGATCACAGTTTTAGCTGAAAAAAGATCGGTACTAAATCGACAAAACTGAACTGAGCATAAAACCATAGACGCTATCCTCCATTGATGAGAGAGAAAACTATATCAAACGAAAATAATACTCCATTACAAACAACGAACTGTATTGTAGTGTTATTGGAAAATATAATTTTGCCACCAGAGCTTCAGTTGTGATGTTAGAACATTTGGCAGGCTACCGGTGTTATTTTTGCACTAAAACAAATTTGATCTCAGTTGGACAATCCTATATCCACTTGGCTACTATCTATTTTCTTTAAACTACACCTGGCTCTGTTGTATGTGGATATTAAACTTGATCTTTTAACACTAAAGCAAGATTGAGTTTTGTTAGATGTCCACGAAAGCTACTTTAACATTTTTTTGAACGACACCTGTTAGAATATAGACCTATTATATTATATTTCCTTAGCAATAAAATTTAGTACCGAAATTCTCGATGAATCAAAAGAAGAAAGAACTTTTTTTGTTAACATTGTTGATACCTGGATAATTTACTGTATCCTTATTAAAATATGTGTAAGAAAATAAAGGAAATGAGATAACAGCTCTTAAAAATGTACAAGATATTGGTCTTAATTGCACAGTTGGTTTTGTTTTCGCAAAATCCAGTAGTCTTGTCAGCTGACGTTTGTAAATAGATTGCGTTACTGTTATTGATTTTTATTTAATTAATTTATGTTTATATTTTGAAACGTGAAGTATATATAGGCAAATGCTTTCTTACGCATGATGAATCATTGGGCGACAAAATATTCAGTGCTGATCGCAGTTAGAATTTACCCCATAACAAGGAATACTGCTATTTTTCAAATCCAATTTTCACCTATCCCCCAAATTTTTACTTTACCTTGTGTGTTTCAGAAACTCTACCTTCGAGTGAAAAAGTATCAATTGAAAATGAAAATTGGTGACAAAGGCTGTATACATGTTGTTTATATATATTGTTTATATACGTATAATTATATATATTAACGTGTGTATATATCTATATATATATAAATATGTGTGTGTGTTTGTGAAGTTTCTAAAACTGTGCATATAAAGCTTTCCGAATTAGATGACCGAGATGGCTAGTTATTAGATAAAGCTTTGGGATCTAGAGTAAGACGGACTTGGAGAACATCGTCTGCCCACCCCCGGCCACAGTGGGAGCAATGACCGTAAAGGAGATGAAAGAAAGGAAAAATAAATAACGCCATGGATGGCCCTAATGGCTAATTTAGAAATAGCAGTATTTGCTATGGTTTTTGGTAATTATGTGTGTCAGTTCTTTCATAACTGAAATTTTCCATATATTTTCAGGTGTTTATTACCCTATAAACCAATATCCAGTAGCAGTTTTGGAATTTATGTAGTACCAAGTGAAGCTTTCTTAGAGCTACGTTTGGAGAGATACTTCGCCCATTGTCAGGCTTTTGATGGGGGAAGCGTCTCTTAAAACGAGTTTTGAAGATTAACATGACAAGTCTTGATGTACGTGATTTTGTTTATTTTACCTTGTTAGCTTGTCGTTTGGGTTGACCCGTTAGATGGCACAACTGAATTTACTGAAGGTAAGGATGCTGAATGATATTGGTTTTACCTGAGTTCGTTTTAATGCCTGTTTTATTAATATAAATACTATGTTGCGCTATTAACTGGAATTTGATTACCATAATAATTATTTATTTTTTTATATTTTAATTTTTGTTCTTTATTATATTTTACAAAAAAATTTTTTTGCTCCCCGTACCCCCTGGACGAGATCTGTTGCTATTAACTACAGCGCATGCAATCCTGAGACGCAAATGCCGCATTAAGTACTCCAACCCATACTATGTTTAAATTCTCCTCTTGAAGCTTACTACTTGCTTTACATATTATAACCATTGTGTTGGAATCAATGAGCAAGATTAGGAGAAATGAGTTGGACGACAGCGCTTTGTTGGTAATGAAGAAGAGATCGAGAAAGAGAAGTCATATATAAAGTGCAGAATCAAATACCCTGTTAATGTTATCATTTTAATCCAGTATCAGTTTACCCCATACAAGAAATAGTGATTAAAAGAGAGATTTCAAATATTTTGCTAATCTAAGATGGAATATTATAAAAGCCCTATTGTTGGCGCCTTTTCTTACTACATGGTTTAAAACACATCGGGGCTTTAACAAGGCCTTATTGAAATGTGTTTGTTCAAACAAAACCAGGACAAGGTCTGGAGGTCACGTTTTTCTGCTGTTTACACTCGTTATGGCTTTGAAGTTTATACCCACGCCATGAAAATAGATCACCTGGTGGTATAATGCCATTGCCACTGAAAAATTTATACCCAAATAAAATTAAGGGTAATTTTCTACAACTGTTTTCTCTAAATCTAGTAACTAAAACAAACGATTTTTCTTTTGCCTTCGAAATCCCTGATTTGTCTAAATGGAAAGTAACAGCTTCATTCGATTAAAAAAACATGAGGAAACATAAACGTGTTAGAATGTGTTACTAATTTGATTGCTCGATTATGTACTGTGATAAAATTTATTTTCAATTATTTGCAAAATAACAAGAATTTTTTAAAGCCCAAACGTATCATTTACTGCCAACCATTGGGCAAGATCGTCGAATTATTAAAATATTGACTTGTCCCAGCCAACAGGTTATTTTTCTGCGACTGCTATAGCTTGTATTATACTATATATGAATTCATATCAAATATACCTGTACCTATTTTGTTATTGCCTTGGATAAATTTTTTTTACCAACAATATCGCTCACTCTGTGAACTGACCCAGAGTGACTCGTTGGTTTTTAAAGTATCTAAATTTTCCTCAGATGTACTGGAATTATCTTAGAGATAAATAAAAATACAATTGCTTTGACAGTCTCCCATGGCTCTTTCTTGGTTATATGACAACCTAATCAAATTGTAAAAATGGTCAAACTATTAATCGCAATGGGTATTACTTGTCGAAGCACTTACTGAATATAACTAATACTGGATTTTTCGGTACTTGATATACTGAAGACACATGTAGTTTAAACATTTAGTAAATATTTTGGTGAAAAAGAAATATCTTCTAAAAATAAAAAGGAAGTAACTTCTCTTTAAGCTAATGGAATTGTAATTCATGTGCCTTAGCTGCTATCCATACCTAATATAGAATAAACATGTAATCACTGAATTACATATGTACAGCGTATTACTTAAGAAGTCAAACTAACTCATCACAATATTCTAAGAAAATTTATTATTTTTAATCATCAACATTAAATTACCATCCTTTACTCTTAATCTGAACCTCCAATGAAATGCTATTGTAGAGTCATTTTCACAACAAAGAGCCAAGTCCGGGCCATATCATTAAATAGCAACATATCATGTGTTATTACTCAGATACCCATCTTATTTGCATAATTCGTACTGTAACTCTCTATATTGCCTGCATAATTAAAGAAGGAAGCCCTCCTTGTTATTTGTCATCGAAGAACTAGCAGAGACTCATACTTATTTCCAAGCTTATTAGGGCAGCCCACCTTTTCATTTAGGTGACTTATAGTAACTCTTGTTACTTGGATAAATAATGGAGTGGTTCCAAAGTAAGATCTTTGTGTAATCTTTGGACCCCAAAACCAAGAAACCTTACAGGAATACCAACAAAGTGCATGACAAGGATAAGGGTTAGAAGCAACAGCAAATATGGGAAAAGGTATGGAAAAAGATTCAGTTAGAAATTGTAGAGGCGGCAGAAGAGACATTTTGGAAGATATTGAGAAGTAAGAAAAGAAAGAAACTTAGTAATGGAGTGCAGAGGTTTTTGCCATTCTGATGAGGTAAAAAAGCACAGTTTAAGACATTGAGAGGTAGAGATCAAGAGGTGTGGACCAAAGAAAAAGAATGGAATACAGCAGGCTCAAAAACTGTCCGAAGGGAGCGATAGTACGAGTGATAATTGAGGTATGTAAGGAATGGTACAATCAACTTTAAACTCCAGAAGGAGAACGAAATTTCTACAGAATGGTGAAACAGAGAGCAGAAACCCAGAAATGTATGTAAAGGGATTGTAGCAATAACAAATGGTGGCGGTAACATTTTGAGTGAAGGAAAAAAGACCCAAAAACAGTGGAGGAAATTTTTTAAGCAGCTCCTCGACCTGAAAAAGGCCAGAGATCTACCAGAAATAATAGAGCCAAGTAAAAGACCAGTAAAGAACGCTGTAAGAAGTAATAAAAAACACAAAGAAAATGAAGAAGGAAAACCCTCGGGATGCTTGAAATTGTCAATCGACATGATGATCGAAGAAAAAAGGGTGAAGATGATGATAAAGTTGCTAAATGCCATCTTGAAGAAAAAAGCTAATAATATCAAACTGGAAGATAAGCTAGCCTGTCCCCTTCTTTAAGTTGAAGTATGCCACCATACAGTGCACTAACTTCAGAGCTATCAAACTGCATGAGCATAGCCCAAAGCCCATAAAAAGGTTCTAGACAACAGACTGAGGTACCTGACATGAAATTCAGAATCAGAAGGACCACGACATATGCGGTCGTTGTCGTGAGGCAGCTGCCTGAGAAACATCTGGAAAGAAAGAAAGAACGCTTCTATGCTTCCATTGATTTGTAAAAAGGCTATGGCCGCATCCCAAAAGAAGTGTTATCCTGGTGCCCTAGAAAAGAAGGAGTGCCAGACCGATTGATCAAGCTGGTTTGAGAAACACACGCCAACTCTCGGACGGTTGTAAGAACGCCATTTAGACCAAAACAGTCTTTGTAAAATCCAAGTGGGCCTACACCAGGGACCAGCTTCAAGTCGATTTCTTTTTACTGTCGCTATGGACCGTATAGACGAGAGCTTTATCACAAGCAGGGAGTTGTTGTTTGCTGGCGATTTGGTGATTACGACACAGTATGAGTAAGAGCTGTAGGACAAATGTTTAAAGTGGCAGAAAAGCTTGGAAGGCCAACGTATTAAAGTAAACACTGAAAAAACCCGTGATAATCACCAGCACAGAAATGGAAAAGGTGAATATCGTAGACACCAATAAAGTCAAACTGAAATAAGTTCATAAATGTAAATATCTTGGAACGGTATTCAGTGGGAAAACTGGATCAGGAGAGGCAGATCGAGCAAGAATATCAGCAGCATGGAACAAGTAATCGGGAGTGAGGTGTACTGGAAGATAAGAAGACGCCAAGACAATCCTAGTCAAAATCTATAAGACCATTAAAAGACCTGTTCAGGCATGTGGCTCTGACGTGTGGAGCATCAGAAAAAGATAAGAAAGGCTACTGGAGACACCCGAAATGAAACTGTTGAAGCAAATTAAAAGAATGAAAAGAAAAGACAGAAAAAGAAATGACGACGTAAGAAAACAGGTAGCTATGAGAAAAAAGTCAGTCAAGATAAGAAGTGAGGAGACTGAGTTGGTATGGACTTATTCATGGAATGGAAGTTAGAAGCTAGGTGATAAGAGCAATGTAATTGGATAAGAGAGTCCATTATGACCAATCCCTTTTTGCTGCAGAAGTCCGTGCTGGGATAAAATCCTCAGTTTATTGTATTTTAACGTTTTCCAATTGCATTTTGGTACATTTGTACAAAATATCGGTTTAGATTGATAAAATTTAACGGTTTTAAGGGGAACCTTTGAACCATCCTGCTGGATTAACCTGGTGACGGAATAGTTACCTTGAGTGCACTTTGTTTTGGTGTTGGGAACTGGAAACTATTTTTGTATGTGGCATAGCCTTGATGCCGGCCATAGCACTTCGCCAATTGCCCTTGGCTGCAGTATGACTTAATCCACTGGCCACACTAAAATGCCTTTCTTGGGTAAAACAAGCACCAGGACTTATCTCAGACGATTGTTTTAACAAAAAGTACAATTTAGGAAAATATAATGTTATAAGAATGTTGGTGTTTGCTACAACTATAACAAAACCCAACACTATCTCGTGATCTTGTGACGACTGAACGCTGAGGTGTATTGCCACATAACTAGACCAGCAAAGGCTGTATATGAACATTGACAATGCTACGTCTTTAGCTTCGTTGTAGAAAGATGGTAAATTTCGTGCACGGAAGCCCAAAGAACCACATAATGTTGCCATTAATAGTATGTAACCACTCATTAGCAGAAATGTATAATTGTGGTCTGCGCATTCATATGTAATAGTGTCTGCAATAATGGTAGACGTAACTTGGGGGGGATACCAAGTAAAGTACAGAGCGATGGTAATTATCTGTGGCATTATGAGTGAGATTATTGTAATATATTCAACTCGATTTTCATGGCGAATATTTCTTTTGGAGAAACGATGACGAGCTCTGAATATTCGGATCAGCTTCTCGGTTTTTGTAAGTGTAGTAGATATTGATAAAATGGAAAGTGAACCAACGAAGAACACTTTTGTCGCACACAACACCGGTGATGGTTTCAAAATCAACAGGAAAGGAAATCCGTAAAGTAAGGAAACAGTAACGAGCTGGATGAGAGATAGCTTAACATTTGAAGACCTAATGATTGTCACAGTTCTTGCTTTTATAATTATAACAATTATTACTATTGAGAGAATAATACCACCACAGCTTGTAATAGAAAGTGCCATCCCAGCCACGGACGCAAGTGGGAAGCTGGATGCACTTAATTTGATACATACTGTTTTATTTACATCTGTAACTTGAGTTTTGCCGCAGATTTTGCACTGAGTTGCAACATTTTTATCTTGTACAGTACCTGTGGGGCATGGAAGGCATTCCCAGCAGCAAGGGCGCCTTGGATTAGGAAGAGTATAATGACCCTTACCACACGAGTCTGCACACTTTGATCTTGGTGGGAGTGTATTGTTTCTTGGCCAGTAAAACCTTGCTTTATACTTTAACGTAATTTTTTTTTCACTAGTATCCCATATTGCAACACTTTCAAACTTAAGTGTTCCGTCCACGCATTCCTTTATACTATTAATTGAATACGCACCAGCTTGAAGATCTCCGTTTTGATCAAAACTTACATTATAGCCATTGTAACCAGGAAAGTTTACTTTCTTCAACGTACTTAGGAAAAGTGGTCCATGAGTAGACTTCGTATGACTGAGTTTACTTTCATGAAGTGCTGATGCAATAGCTTTGACTGCATCAATGACATTACCCACTTTATTGCGTGGTAAAATATCCCATAAACTTGAGTTTCCATTAACTCTGTCAAATGGCCTTGTAACAGTACAATCTATTTTGAAGTATTTTTTAACTACAACTGAAAGCCATATATTGCTGTGGTGATCACACGGATTCTTTGATTTTAGGTACGCATGAAAGTAATTGGAGTGCCCATTATAAGGTGAAATCCCGATAAGGCCAGACACAACACGAGGATGAAACTCGAGAAGCTTGTCATAGCTGCTCCAAGTCTCGGTTGCTATCCACACGCGATCGTACAACATATTTCTTTCAGAAGTTTTTAGAATGGCGTAGGCCATCGGGCGTTCACACCACAATATTATTACACTAGACAATAAGTCTTCCTTTATGCTTCTGATTATGCTGACTAATTCTTGTTCAGTAGCAGTTAAGCTGATGATGTTGAAGTGTGAGAGACACGTCCCCACGTCTTTCAGTTTTGGGAGTAAGTAGCTAGTACCAGCACGCCCATATTCATCATCCGATGCTAGAACTACAACATATGTCCAATTAAAATGTAAAAGCAGATCAGCAATTACGTCTGCTTGGAAATGGTCTGAAGGTATTGTTCTTAAAAAGCTTGGATATATCGTTTTATCCTGTAATGCTGGACTTGTTGCTGAGTAACTAATCGCAGGAATTTTATCGACTGACAATATAGTTGCTACGCTGGTTGCCACTGCAGAGGAAGCGTCACCAACTATTGCAGTTACACTGGTTCCATTTCGTAAGCAGCAGGTATCCTCCCTTTGATGTTTCCAGTTATTTTTAACATCGCTTTCAAGTAACATGTATAAAGTGGCCTCTGTCGCAAGTCTGACTGTATTGCATGTATCAAATATTTGGTAACCAAGGGTATGATTTGGTAACAAATCGCGATTATTATTTATCTCCTGAATAGAATAGATCATCGCTTCGATCCACCCTACTGCTTGCAGGTTGAATTGATATTTCTTGAGATGGTAATCGTAATAGTGTGCTGGAAAAAGACCACCTAGTATATAGTCAGCAGAGGTATTTTGGATCTTTATTAATCCTTTGCATATATCGTCTGTCATTATTCTATGCATAGTTCCAACAAAGAAAAAAGAGAGAAGCACTTTCATGTTGTTTGGTAATATTACTAAAGCTCGTTGTAGATTGATATGATCACGATCATGTAGACTTGAATCTTTAAAAAAGTTTCTTTGTGAACAATAAATGTTTTTCTTCCTCAAGCTGTTCGGACCCTTCTTTATTGATGTTTATTCGACAGTTCTGCTTCAGGCATGTTCTCTCTCCACACTAAAATGTTACGTAGCTCGTGTATTGTGATCACTGTTAGTCTGTTATTTTTTCCATAAACCTCTTAATAATAGACTGAAAGAAAAAGGCTTTGTTTCTATCAAAACTAAACACAGGTATTGTTTAAGCAATAGTTATATCTACTACGTTGCACTGTTGTATTGTTTCATCGTACGTTTACATCGGCATAAATCTTAGTCTAAAACCTGGGCTATCAGATTGGTTATAATTCGACATTTTTATTTACACAAGAATCTTGTTTCACCACATATTTGTTTCCTTGGTTTTGCTTACCATTGCGTTAGACTTTAGAGGTTTTTCCCTTTAAACTTCCCAGCTGTACACTGATGACACCGTTTAATTTGTTAGCGTTTTTATTTTATGAGTAAACTTGCTATTTCTCATATTCCCTAAAGTTGAATTAATTATATGTTAAACATTGACCATGCGTCCGGCTATCTATGGATCTATATCTGCTTAAAGCATTTAAACATCGAGGCTCATATTTACATTTTTTAGTATCACTTTCTATATAGTGTTAAACTTTGGGGCGAAAGAAGCTAATTTCGTCAAGTGTTTACATTGTAAGTGTAATAGATTTGGTCAACAAACAGCTCACTTTTGATTTCTGCTGCATCAGATATCGTTTGGAAGCTACGAACCTTTGCATAAATTTATAGGTAAACAAGCTGTATGATATATATAAATATATATATTCTGACGAAAGCTTTTTGGTACTTTTTTAAATTATTTTTGAATAGACATAGGAATTAAGCCTTATTATTGTGTTATTTTTAATTTATTATTATTTATTTATTATTTGATCATTATATTTATTAACGTTGTAATTAATTATGTTTAATTGTCCATAGTATCTTTTACATATAATGATCTCTCTCTCTCTCCCTCTCTCCCTTTCTTTCCCTCTCCCTCTCTTTTTCTCTCTCTCNCTAGACAATAAGTCTTCCTTTATGCTTCTGATTATGCTGACTAATTCTTGTTCAGTAGCAGTTAAGCTGATGATGTTGAAGTGTGAGAGACACGTCCCCACGTCTTTCAGTTTTGGGAGTAAGTAGCTAGTACCAGCACGCCCATATTCATCATCCGATGCTAGAACTACAACATATGTCCAATTAAAATGTAAAAGCAGATCAGCAATTACGTCTGCTTGGAAATGGTCTGAAGGTATTGTTCTTAAAAAGCTTGGATATATCGTTTTATCCTGTAATGCTGGACTTGTTGCTGAGTAACTAATCGCAGGAATTTTATCGACTGACAATATAGTTGCTACGCTGGTTGCCACTGCAGAGGAAGCGTCACCAACTATTGCAGTTACACTGGTTCCATTTCGTAAGCAGCAGGTATCCTCCCTTTGATGTTTCCAGTTATTTTTAACATCGCTTTCAAGTAACATGTATAAAGTGGCCTCTGTCGCAAGTCTGACTGTATTGCATGTATCAAATATTTGGTAACCAAGGGTATGATTTGGTAACAAATCGCGATTATTATTTATCTCCTGAATAGAATAGATCATCGCTTCGATCCACCCTACTGCTTGCAGGTTGAATTGATATTTCTTGAGATGGTAATCGTAATAGTGTGCTGGAAAAAGACCACCTAGTATATAGTCAGCAGAGGTATTTTGGATCTTTATTAATCCTTTGCATATATCGTCTGTCATTATTCTATGCATAGTTCCAACAAAGAAAAAAGAGAGAAGCACTTTCATGTTGTTTGGTAATATTACTAAAGCTCGTTGTAGATTGATATGATCACGATCATGTAGACTTGAATCTTTAAAAAAGTTTCTTTGTGAACAAAAAATGTTTTTCTTCCTCAAGCTGTTCGGACCCTTCTTTATTGATGTTTATTCGACAGTTCTGCTTCAGGCATGTTCTCTCTCCACACTAAAATGTTACGTAGCTCGTGTATTGTGATCACTGTTAGTCTGTTATTTTTTCCATAAACCTCTTAATAATAGACTGAAAGAAAAAGGCTTTGTTTCTATCAAAACTAAACACAGGTATTGTTTAAGCAATAGTTATATCTACTACGTTGCACTGTTGTATTGTTTCATCGTACGTTTACATCGGCATAAATCTTAGTCTAAAACCTGGGCTATCAGATTGGTTATAATTCGACATTTTTATTTACACAAGAATCTTGTTTCACCACATATTTGTTTCCTTGGTTTTGCTTACCATTGCGTTAGACTTTAGAGGTTTTTCCCTTTAAACTTCCCAGCTGTACACTGATGACACCGTTTAATTTGTTAGCGTTTTTATTTTATGAGTAAACTTGCTATTTCTCATATTCCCTAAAGTTGAATTAATTATATGTTAAACATTGACCATGCGTCCGGCTATCTATGGATCTATATCTGCTTAAAGCATTTAAACATCGAGGCTCATATTTACATTTTTTAGTATCACTTTCTATATAGTGTTAAACTTTGGGGCGAAAGAAGCTAATTTCGTCAAGTGTTTACATTGTAAGTGTAATAGATTTGGTCAACAAACAGCTCACTTTTGATTTCTGCTTCATCAGATATCGTTTGGAAGCTACGAACCTTTGCATAAATTTATAGGTAAACAAGCTGTATGATATATATAAATATATATATTCTGACGAAAGCTTTTTGGTACTTTTTTAAATTATTTTTGAATAGACATAGGAATTAAGCCTTATTATTGTGTTATTTTTAATTTATTATTTATTTATTATTTGATCATTATATTTATTAACGTTGTAATTAATTATGTTTAATTGTCCATAGTATCTTTTACATATAATGATCTCTCTCTCTCTCCCTCTCTCCCTTTCTTTCCCTCTCCCTCTCTTTTTCTCTCTCTCTCCCTCACTCTCCCTCACTCTCCCTCTCTCTCTCTCTCTCTCTCTCTCTCTCTCTCTCTCTCTCCCCCTCTCTCTCTCACNTTTGATTTCTGCTTCATCAGATATCGTTTGGAAGCTACGAACCTTTGCATAAATTTATAGGTAAACAAGCTGTATGATATATATAAATATATATATTCTGACGAAAGCTTTTTGGTACTTTTTTAAATTCTTTTTGAATAGACATAGGAATTAAGCCTTATTATTGTGTTATTTTTAATTTATTATTTATTTATTATTTGATCATTATATTTATTAACGTTGTAATTAATTATGTTTAATTGTCCATAGTATCTTTTACATATAATGATCTCTCTCTCTCTCCCTCTCTCCCTCTCCCTCTCTCCCTTTCTTTCCCTCTCTCTCTCTCTCTCTCTCTCTCTCTCTCTCTCATTCTCTCAGGGAGGGGGAGAGAGAGAGAGAGAGAGAGAGAGAGAGAGAGAGAGAGAGAGAGAGAGAAAGAAGAAAGAAAGAGAGAAAATGGAAAATATCCGGAGCAAACCCAAATGATTGCAGATAAAGTAGGAGATCAGCCTTGCGTGCAGCTGGCCAGTTACCTGTAAGGGGGTCTAGCGACGTGCATAATGCTCCTTGACCTGCACATTAATCAAAATACCGATGTCGAGGGTGTTAATGAAATGTGAATTTATAAATTAATAGATTAAGTAAATAAATGAAAATGAACGATAGAAAATATTCCCTACGTAGTCCTTTTTTGAGTACCTTTAAACACAAATACAAAATACAAACTGAAATATGCCCAAAGTATTTTGCTGCAGCCAAATAATTAGAACGGGTGACTAAGTTTGAGACCTCGAGGAACAATCGGATTTCATTCATTTATACTTGGTGGTAATTCGGTTCTGATGTCTTTTGTACCAGTTACACAGAGAAACCATTTGCTTAAAATTTTCAGAAATGACATATATGACGTATATTCTTGCATGTTTAGTGTAACCTGAGGCTATCGGTGATGCAATTATCAAGGGTGTTTTTGAGACATGGCGGTGTTGGTATTTCAGGAAAGGTGCAGTCTTTTTAGTCCCAGCGTTGTTTATTGTTTGCACATGTCACTAACTGCTAATGACGTTCAAATATCCGTTTTCTTCATACTAATGCTTTTAACCTGCCACCAAACAATGGAAAATAAAGGTTTAATTGGTTTTGAAAAAAGGACTGTTTGACTTTCGGCTGTTTCCGGGTACGTTACAGCCCCGCAAGGCCCAGTATGCAAATCAAGAGAATAATCCACACGTTAAGTCTTCATGTAACTACTGTTCTCAGGTATCTTGAATCCTCGTTTATGGTTACGAAGTTTTTTGAATAATGTTATATTATTTTTGTGGGGACTTAACGGTTTTCTGTCACAGAACGGACAGCCTTATATTCCATTCTTCGAATTTACTTGCCTGATAACGTAAACCTTTCTTTCACAATGTCGCGATCATCGACATAAATTGAAAGTATTTATGATATCGAGTTGAGCGTTGCCGCACAAGCCTGTCGTATCTGTGTACCTCTTTTGGTGACGACTGTATAAAAACTTGGCTTAAAATATATAACTGAGAAGAAGCACGGCATTATTATAGGTATGCGATAGATAGCGGCAAAATACCGTCCATAAAAAATAACGTTCTAACAATTTTTAAATCTGCTTTCTCGTTTTTTGGGAGTTTCTTGTTGTCGGGTTTGTTTTCATCTTATGACAAAAAACATGTTGGTAGGACTTGGCCCGAATTTTGTGAGGAGAATTTGTATAAAAATAGGGTAAAACATCCCCAAATCAAACCTGTTTGTAAAGTTACTGCTTTAAATGAACATGCCTGTACACCAAAAATCGAGACCTACTCTTTATTTCATCTTAATCTGTAAGCTCCCCTTAGACGCGTTGAAAGCCTAATAACCCCTATACTGCCCCATAGGGCTCCTATACGTACTTTTGTCTTATTTAAGAAATAGGTGCTTAACAGGAGGTATAACGAGTACGAGAGCTGCAATGAATATTTACACTATAAGAAGTCGTGTGCTGGCAAATTTATGACCCACGATGTGTTTGTTCCTGCCCGCTGGTGTTTTTTGAATAGTGTGATCAATAATAATATAAGGGCAGGTTTATGGTTTTTGAAGTTTTGTATTTCTACCTGAAATAAATGTCTTAACATCTTATTCATTTCAATGCATAGGGCAACTCAACCACGTAACCGTATTAATAGGGATTGCAGCAGAAGGTAAAGCTGTGGCAGGCGTTGTTTACCAACCATTTTTCGGATGTGGAAATGTAGATGGAGGAGTTCAGGGACGAGGTATATGGGGAGTTGTTGGACTTGGTGCTTTTGGAATTAAAAGGCCATCGCCTGTACCTGGAAGGCATATCGTAGTCACCACTAAATCACATAGCAACAAAACAGTACTTGAAGCAGTTAATGCAATGGCTCCTGATGAAGTTCTTCGTGTTGGAGGGTGTGGCTTCAAAGTTTTGCAGGTACATTAATATTTCATATTATTAGCGTATGTTGCACCCAATTTATATAATATACCTATAGCTGATCGGTCTGTTGTCTAAGATTCCGTTTAAATTTTTTGTAGTTTTTGAGCTTTCATAAATATTTAGCGTTGTAGTTCAATAGGCAGAGAAGTAGGAACAACCTTTAAAATTAATATTTGCTGTTCGCACTTCCCCATGGTGGAACCGCTAGTGATGGGACAGGGTGTCTTCCGCTGTCATACAGTCAGACCATCCCATTGAAAACGTAAGTGATCAAGTGATGCGAAGAATTTCCGGACCCAAAACTGAGTTCACATCCGAGAATATAAGCAAAAGATATGATAGTACTGGCTCAACAATAGGCTCGGAAAAACCTGTTGTCTTCAAGAAATTCTCTGCTGTTAGGTTTAATAATGCCAGAGGTTTTGGCATCAATTTTTCTTTTCTGAAAGCCCCCTTTAGTTCAATCTCTCCTGTTATTCGTGGACCTTGTGAGAATTGTCTTGGTTCTAGTTTCGTATACTTTCTTATACTAAAGGTAATTACTCATCATGTTGATGAGTAATTACCATTGTGTCGATGAGACTCTAACTCATCTGTATGGTTTTGTTGTTGATACTCGACAGGGTCTTTCACCAGTTGGAGTCCAGGAGCTTGAATCTGAAGATAAGCCTTTTATGTTGTGGAAGATTTTCTTTTTGTCAGCCCGCGTCTTGTATTTTTTTTGAATCTCCGTCTTCTTATTCTTACCCAGTTATTGACACAGTCGATACTCCATTGATAATGCTCAGACCAGGATCACACTCCTAACACCTTTGTCTTTAGCGACTTCATTGCTTGTTACATGACCTGGTTGACTCATTTAATCGGACTGATAGACCCCGAAAAATTACTTAAAACTTCCCTTTTGCCCACTATCGTGTACACCTTGTTGATATTCCCACAAAATTTACTGGTTCAGACAAAAGGAACCTTCTCGTTTAGATTTCTTTTTAACTTCTGTCCCGATCATTGTATGGCTTTTATCTTTATCTTCATTTGGACCATTTAGTTATGTCGTTGTCGATGTAGAGTAAAGGGCAGTTCCTTCCGATTTTGATGACAAGTCATACCATAGTAAAAACTTTATGTTTGGTTTTGCCGACAAGGATAGATTTTGTCAATTTCATGGTGATTTAGGTTTATGGATAAGTTTGGCAAAGGATGCGCCATTGCTATGGATGTTACTCAAGCAATTTTTATAAGGTGTAGTTGCAGGCTCGCTTGATAAGGGAATTTTTTATCCTTCAGTTCTTTCACGAAAATAGTAAAATACATGCCACAGTAGATGAAATTACATCTGACGAGCAATTCATTAATGTTGGCATTCCTCAAAGTTTTCTTCATTCTCAAACTCTTCCCTTCGTTACATCCTGGTAACTTTATTCATTTTATCAAGATCTGTGGTGACTACACTAGCCTGGACTCTGGCATTGGGCACAAGAATACTCAGCAGGAACAAATCATACCAGCAGAAGGTATGGAGTGTAACCTTAAGGATGTCATAGAGTGAAAAAGAAGAAAAAGGCATCCCCCTCTATGTTATCTCATCACCTTCATGCAGCTCTTTATCAGTGCTGTATATCAGTGTGTATACCGAATCAATCTTTATCCTGCCTCCCCCGGTCCATCTACATTTACTAACCCCAAGGAAGACCAGCTGGTACCTCTCCATTTCTGCCCCGATCTCTGCTGTTGCTGCTACTCTATCCGTGGTTTTTACTTTCCAGTTTTGCTTTGGGACTTGCAAAAGATCTCGTCGTTACAATGCCGGTGTTGGCGATTCCCGTTTCTTCCTGATCTTGTGTAACAATGTCAGTTGCTCCTGTAACTTAAAAAGTTTTTAAGAGGAGGTAGTTGTCCTACCCACTCTCATGCTTTGGGGAACAGGGTGTACTTTCCTTAGCTTGCGCTCATCAACGGCACCTTGTGGGGCTATCAACAGTCACCACCAAGGGAACGCCCATGACGTCATGCAGACCGAACCAAAAGTACCATTTGGCCATCTTTGTGAAATTCGTTAGAAGTAGGCGACTGTTCGTTTTGTAGTCTACAATATTGCATTTAGTGGTCATTACATATTCAAATACGAGATACTTATTATTTGATATGTTGCTTTGAGCTCTTATCAACAACTTGGGACTGTGCAGCTCCTTAAATACGGTTTTCAGGCCCTCTTTTTTTTCTGTTTTTTTTAAACGTAAGGGTACAGTGATATAGTTTTAATCCCCCCATGAGGTACGTACAGTAACTTTACGTTACTACTGTAACACATTACAAAATCATTACCTGTGTAGTTAGCAATTCTTTTGGTAAATTTATTGACAGCCGTGGATTAGATTTGCTTCAAATTTCAATGATCAGCTGCTGGAATATTTATATTTGCAACTGTAACAGAGTTTTACCGGCTAGTTTTACATTTTTTGATTTGATGATTAAAAAATAATCCCGGTATCTCAGAGAGTTTTGTAATGTTTACATGTGTGGGTGGCCGTAGCAGTTGATGAAAATGATACGTACGTATGTAATATGAAACTGCTCTTGAATTATAATATAGACACACCCTTTAAAAATTTGGAAAATATTGGTGCAGCTGTATGATCTCTTGAGTCAGCTTTGAAGGATTGCGGAAGTCGTCAGCGTTCACATTTTTTTAGCAACAGCAGTTTTTAATTTGCAACTTAATTTGAAATAAATTAAAAGCTCCTTACATCTAATTGGCCATTTACAACTTTTAAGAAAATTTTAAAAATTAATTTAACAGTAACGGTCAATTTATACTATTAGTAATAAGCCAAGTAACATGGTAAATTTAAATTTAACATGATTAACAAAACAAAACACCTGCAAGAATGACAGAAGACTAGTTGAACAACTAAATTGCTTTAGTTTACAGGAGGTATAGACATTTTGTTTTAATATTTTAATAAGACACGCAAATTTTGCCATATTTCTATGAAATTCATTGTAGTCATTGCATCGTCAGGGAGGTAAATTTGAACTGAGACATATGCTTTACGTAATATTGGAGTATACAAATGTCTAATATCCGAAAAAGTAGAGCATTTGAGATGGAAATGATATTCTTCCCTGATTTAGACCGCGTCACACATATCACATTTACATAATAAAAATTCATAATCAGTATCTGATCATCTTTCGACTTCGACTCGAAGTTTATAATTTGCTGTTCTTACCACCAAAGAAATTGGAATAAATTTGGAGGTAGTGATTTCAAAAAGATTTTCCATCTCAAATTCTTTGGTAATTAATAATAACATTTTCTCTTATTTTACGAATCAATTTTATTGTTCAGACTTAGTAAAGAGAAATTGGTACAGCTGATAAGAAATCTTTTGTTCCGACTCATAATTTCACTCTAATATGATTTCATTCGCAACATAAGTGTCACAGAAACTGATATTCGTCATAGTGCACCATAAATCATATATGTCGGAGCAGATCGTCAAACATTTATTAGCAATTTATAAAACTGGAGTTCTAATTGGTCTAGCATATTTAATTTTTCAAACCCCCAAACGTCTGCTCCACCCGTTAAAATTGAAGTTACCATGTGAAATAATTTTAATTGGATATAGATAGGCATATTATTTAGTCGCGCTTTAGAGATAATATGCTATTTGAGTCAACGATTGTGGTTTTGCATTATTGTAGTATCTTCAATAATACAACAAAATACAACATAACACGTTACATTAACAACAACAACAACACGTTTATTGATGTGGGATTTGTACTTCTCTGTGAAGCATTTATGTCTACTATTCCTATTATGAACATGAGCTAAATTTGATATGCCCACTTTAATCATGTTACACGTTGCAAACACCATGACACTTACTTTAGACGGGTTATTTCGTTCTGATATTATCTTTCCCATCAAAGCACATGCTGCACAGCTAATCATGAGTTTCTCAATTGGTTTGAAATGGATTTTTTCGTACAGAAGCCACATGCAGTCACCGACATTCTTTGTTTGACCTTCTTGCTGTATTTTAAAGTGGGCGTTGATCACACATCTGTTAAATAAATGCTGTTAATATAACGGTGCTTTTTTCATAGTATTTTACCACATCCTTTTTGCTAGATCTCATTACGCTAGTGACAATATTTTTAGTGTCACCTACTAGGCCAAAAATCACCATAAATATTTGCAACATGGAAGTGAATGGAAATGAGATTTTAGAAATTTATTTTATTTAAAAACATTGACAATTGTTTAGGTTTCGTTAGCAATATAAATGGTAGCATATTATTGTCTTNTTGTTTGACCTTCTTGCTGTATTTTAAAGTGGGCGTTGATCACACATCTGTTAAATAAATGCTGTTAATATAACGGTGCTTTTTTCATAGTATTTTACCACATCCTTTTTGCTAGATCTCATTACGCTAGTGACAATATTTTTAGTGTCACCTACTAGGCCAAAAATCACCATAAATATTTGCAACATGGAAGTGAATGGAAATGAGATTTTAGAAATTTATTTTATTTAAAAACATTGACAATTGTTTAGGTTTCGTTAGCAATATAAATGGTAGCATATTATTGTCTTTATGAGAAATAAAATTATCAGAAGCTCACGCATATTTATTTAAGAAAAAGACGGTTGATATTTCTTAATACTTATTGTGTTGGATAGGACAAAATGTCTAATTTAGAAATGAAAATAAGTATTTATTACCGGTAGGTGTCGGATAGCCGCATTTGGAAATCTTTTTATGGAAAAGAATGGTAGTCTTGGACGTACTGTAGATAAAGCCAATATACTGCCTATTAAATGATAAGCTTTTATTTCATTGCATAACAACTGTACATTGTTATTGACCATAATTTCATCTTCCTTTATTTTAAAGGTGTTAGAGGGTACTGCTGATGCTTATGTATATGCAAGCTCTGGAACAAAAAAGTGGGACAGTTGCGCCCCTGAGGCAATTGTTCGTGCACTTGGTGGAGAATTCACAGACCTGTACGGCAATAAAATTCTTTACCATGCAGATGCTCCAGTAAAGAATTGGGGAGGACTGTTAGTGTCAATGTGCGATCATTCCTATTACGTCAGTAGAGTACCACAAAATGTGAAGGATAATTTACCTCCCAAATAGTATCCTATATATCATAGATGTTATATTGTCTTTGGAAAATAAAACAAAACTTTTTTCAATATACCTCATGCGATAGTCAGTTGTGGTAAAAACGGTTTTTAACCATATCATAGAGCGTTAGGTGATGTGTTGTAATGATATTATTTTATTATTTTATTTGTAATTTACTCTAATAAATTACTTAGATTGGTAAATAGTGTTGGGTCCCGTACCCCTTTACTGCTGGTCTCTTGAACTGTTTTTTGTTTTCAGCATGTATTTTGTTCCTGTCATCGGTATATCTCACTAAATGTTGTACAAATGAAACAGACAGGCTTGGTAGACAGTCAAATAATCACAAATATTTGGGACACTATTGGTTGCTGGTTTACCAAACAGTTGTGTTTTATGATATTGTGACGAAAAGCAGACAGTAGTTTTATTCTAAATTAAAGAACCGCCTGGAAATAAGACCAGTACTACAACTCAGACTACCCATACAAAGGATACATTATTAGCCATTTTAATTAAATTGATGATTGTGACGTGATCATTGTATTTGAAAAGTGTACGTTCTGTTGTGTGGACTGATGATGGGCGTTGTTAGCGGTTTCGTTTTAACAGGCATTTCGTGTTAAGCAGACATTTGAACTCAATGTATGGAGCACCCAACATCAGATTTGTACCAACTTTTGCACACAATTTCCTTTCATAAATCGTTTTACGAGTAGGGTAAGGGTTTTTTTTTGTGTGTATTGATGAAAAAAATCCCAACCAAACAAGGATAGCCAATAGAACCTCCTCTGCAGATACAAAGACAATGCGGCTAACGCCTTTAACTCAGCAGTTTTACAGGTAGCATTTGTCCTAGACTATACGATCAAAATTCACTAGAATGAAAATCATGCTCTTGGTGTGACTTTATGTGCAGCAATATATGGTGGCAACACTTGATTAAAAACTTTTCTTTCTTTGAGGAATATTATTACTGAAAGTGTAGCGAGACAATACTATTTCTCAATACGATCACTCAGGACTACTTCTTACACCAATACATTTTATTTGATTTTGTGCTGTTGCCAGTCTTTTCGCATTTGCAAGGGCTAATATTAACAAGCACATTGAAGTTTATGTAAGCTTTTTCACAGTGACCCATTTAGCTAGGCATAGGTAAAAAAGCGGATAAAATACAAATGTATAGCCGCACACCTCACCTACGGCTGACTAAATGTACTTGGTAGCCTGCCCTTAGAACAACAGCCTCCCCGCGTTGGAGTCAAAGAAATCGATACAAATTTGTAGTCACGGCTGAGACGCGATACTTTTACATTTTGTTTTGTCAACGTGCGTTTTAGCTTGCGTTAACTTATGTATAAGTAATTTTTTAAGTTTGTTGGTTCGGGCGGATTATGGATGCAACATTTCTATCTTGTTTGGCTACTTTATCTTAAGTAAGTTACAAACATGCCAGCTTTCGGAAATATGACAGTGTATCTTGTGAATGTACCAAAGTAATGCAGTATACGATTTTCTTTGGGGAAAACCGGGTTGGGATTCGTGACCAAGGTTTTTGACAGGTAAACAAACTTTGTGAAAGAGAATTTATTATGAAGACTGAAGTTCCGTTGTTACTGTCAAGATACTTCCCTCTTATCTAAGTAGTTTGCCTGTGGACACATTTTTTAGCTTTGCTAAGAAAATGATGCCTAATTTAAGGATTGCTTTAAACGTTGGTACTTTGGATGATAATTTGAACTTCAAAAACACGAATGTGAATGAAGTGGAAGGACTTTTTACTAAATCTTGGCTTTTTTTTGTCTGCGTATAAATCACCGACATGAACAGTGTAATATTTTAACCATTGTTGCATTAATTTAATTAATTCAATTCTCTTTGACTATTAAATCTAATTGATAGTTTACTAATGTAGTCATCATGATTTTATAAAATAGTTTATTTAAAAGGATACTCGCCAGTGTTTGTATATATGTATATATATACATATATATATATATATATATATATATATATATATATATTACAAATATGTATGTATTGGTCAGGTCAGGTCCCTGACAAAGGTATTGCATCAGTGTTGTGTTGGTGCGCTTACCTTTACAAAATTTATCAGATGTTTTTATTTTTACTTGATTGACTGAAGCCTTGTATTATCTCTATTAATTAGATGCTAAGAAATCGTATATCAAGGTAATAAATACTCTCACTTTAACTCAACTTTATAGTTTATGTTTTATGATTTGATTATAAGGTCAACATGCACCAAAGGCTGCCACTAAGGGTGTTTTTTAAACGATTGCCACCCACGCCAGTGGACATGCATAAAATATGATGAACTTTGTGGTACCGGGCGTTAGGTTTTCGTCATATTTGGTAATGATACGGGATTAACATTAACTTTTTTACTCTACCATTCAACACAGCTACGTGTTATGCTTTATTTGAAGGTGAATAAGCAGTGAAGCGTTTGCATTTTTGAGGTTTGAAATCAGTTATTGCCCAATTAAAAAGAATCGCGATGAGTGGTGCTGAATTGACTTCTTACAGAAGGTTCCATCCGCTGCCCAGTTTGCCTGTTACTTAACCGCTTTTTATTCTCTCGGTATTCTCTTCACATGTTGATATAACGTCAAATAGTTCATTGTCAGCTTGAAGAGCCTTATATTACCCTTCAATACTTGTTGCTGCGATCCTTCTCTCTTTTGACCTTATTCTATTTTACACCCGTTGGGTTTGTTACACCGTTAAATTTCTTCGTCGAAACAAATTATTTTTCCCAGCCATTTTTTATGTAATTTTCGTCTTGGTTTTTGTAACAAGCTTATTATGATTTCACCCTTAAAGAGTTGTCAACTTGGGCTCAAAGGAATTGGTGGAGTTTGTTCGTGGATTTTAGTGTTTTCTTTGGATGTCAGATAGAGTTATAGATCACAATGTTGGGAGCCAGTCGTTGTTCCAAATGTAACTGTCGGGTATTCCTACCGCATTTATCTATTTGCTTGCCTTAGTATGCCTTTAGCACCATAGCACAAGACCAGTGCAAAGATTTTCAGGATAGACTGGTGCTCACCCTATCACGTTCCCTCCTTTTTGTTAGCTTGTCATTTGGGATTTTTTAGCTTTTTCACAGTGTTTTCTAAATGATGTTTACAAGTCTTGGCCCTCTTCACTTAATTGCAAATAATTACGAAGTTTTCTTAGAACAAAGGTTGCAGTTTTCGAATTCATGGTAATTTTGACTTGCCTGTTATTTTCCTGCAGTGCTGACCCGACACACTTCATTAGTATTCATCTTGATTGAAGATACATAATACATCTGTAGTCTACTTTATCTTGACCTTTAGTTCGTTTGTTGATGTGTGGCCAATTGACCAGGCGATCCCAGTTTTCACGATGTAGTGTCGGACATGGCCATAATTAAAACAGTGGATAACAAAGAAACCGCAATGACCCGCAGCTAAACTGCATTTTTTATTGCCATATTTAGTCCTAACCAATCCACAGGTAGAACAACCTTGTTATCGTCACACCTGGCAGGAAATCTCTTCACGTCTGATACTTCCTAGCCACCATATTTGATAAGGTATTCTTTTTCCACAGCTAATCCCAAGCGGCCGACACACCTACAAATACTTATCATGTCTTCGTCTTTCCACCGTATCCTGCCTCTTCGTTGAATAATCAGGAACTGCCCTGCACTACCACAGCCAAACCTGAACCTCCACGAGCTTTACCACTGAAAATTTATTTTAAGGATTATTCTCTCCAGGAGTTTATAAAAACAGGACAACCTTATCGTCAATAACTAGGATCACCTGCATCTTTGCCGGGTTCGGGAAAAGGTATTATTTTGGAGTGTCAACAGAATAAACCTATTTGGTTCACGATAACGGAAAAAATGATAAGCTGTCGATCTTGATCCTCTGAATCATTCAGGTGAAGCTCAACAGTAGCCTGCCAGAAGGCCTGAAAATGGCTCAGTTTCAGAAATACTGCTGAGGTTCTTCAGAGCCCCTCCAAAATTGATGTCCTACGATTTGAAAAACTGTACCAAGAATTGCTGTACAATTAATCTCCTTATTTAAGAGATTTTGTTTGGGAAGAAGGCCTCGTACATCGACAATAAATGAGAATTTCGGAGGTTTCAAGTGTGGTTTTCTTACAGTACTTGTACTTTTAAAAGCTTGAAAAATCTAAAGGAGCTAGAAATTGGGCATCATTAAAGCAGAATTTCTTAATGCAAATAAGATTATAGGCACAACAAATTAACACATTCACAGTGGCATTTCAATGAGAGAGAACCGTAGGTGTGATTTCAGACAATATAATTACTCTAAGAACTTTAGATAAACATGTTTCATAATGACATAAAACTATGAGTTAAATCAGAAACTAATGTTGGACATGTTTAATACCTACATCAAATTGTGTTCCCAACTTTTTATGTCTTGTATCAGAAGAAAATTTATTCAGATGATTTATGCCTCCAGAGGTAGGGTAGACTCCTTCATTTAATAATGGCATCCGTTGACATCCGGTAGATATGGCACTTATTGGGCCAGAAAAACTGACTTGTTGACTGACGTTGGATCGGTATGAAAAAGACTGAAACTTCTTCAATCTGTTTTGATGCTAACCTAAATAGTTACTTAGAAGTAAAAACCTTTTTTGAGCAACTGCTCTCTGTACGCTTGCTCGTCATGCGTGTATTGGCCTAACCGACATCTTCGCCACTATTTTTTCCGTGTAATGTACCCGAGAAGTGCTACTCCATTTTATTCCAAAAATCATAATCAGGTTTGTAAAGTTTTGTCGTGTGACGAATTTTTTTCCCTCCAAAATCGAGCATTGAAATTGGTTCACCTTTAAGAGTTCATATATATATATATATATATATATATATATATATATATATATATATATGCGTATGAGCTAAAAAGTATGAATGTTCAACTATATAAAAAAAAGTCGTATTATAATAATTATAATAATAGTCGTATTATAGTCGTATAGTCGTATTATAATAATATTATAAAAGCTCTTCGTTCACAGTTTGCACGTCCCCTGAAGGCCAATGGCTCTGCAGTGTAGCACGTGCTCTGGTGTTTGCCTTTCCCCAGATAAGCACTGGTTGCTCTGTGCTAGCATGATTCTGTACATGAAGTCTGCATATCTTCCGTGGCCTGACCTCAGTCTGTTAAGCAAAACCCAAGGCGCCCGGGGTAGATCGTGCCCTGGAGGTTCAGTTGACGGCACTGGTATGTACTGCTTTAATCTACACTCGGTACTGTTCCACCTCTCCTGCCACTTCTCTGCTGTCCATAGATCCGGAGAGCTGTCGTTTGCGTTACGAGCAATATCTTGCATTCTTCTGGATAGAGGACGTCTGGATGCGAGCCTTTATGGGGCCTGTCTGTGAGCAGTTGCTAAGGGATGCAGCAGGGGAGATGGACGGTTGAGCGCTCTGGTGTAAGTTTAAGAATGATATTTTCTCTCCTGAGATCAGGTGGCTGAATTCCTGAGAGGCTGGGAAGCAAATGGAGAGGTGTAGAGCGGATCCAGCCACTGATGATGCGCATGCTGTCACTAAGGACAGAGTCTAGATGTTTCACATGCGAGCTAGCACACCAAACAGGGGCACAGTACTCAGCAGTAGAGTAGCAGAGCGACAACACGCATGTCCGGAGGACATCAATGAAGCACCTCATCAATTGCTTGCAATGCAACGAAGTAGATTTGATCTGGCGCGAACTTTTTCTGTGATCTTCTGAAGATGCTCTTTGTATGTTAAAGATCGGTCAAGTGTTACACTGAGGTATTTCGGATTTTTTTGGAATGGTATGGTGTTATTATTATTATTATTATTATTATTATTATTATTATTTTATAATCTTTATACAGGATAAAACGTTTCAGTTAAATATATACATATCTACAATATATACATAATAAAAAACTGTTCTACCAACGTGTCCTGTGATTATAGTAAAAGAAATTAGGCACCTAAGGAAAACTACGATAAACGAAAATAGAGTGTAAGGCCATAAAAAAATAGAACTGTAGGATAGCGTTGAGACGTAACCAATACCATGGTTATAGTGTTGGAGCAAATAAAATTGTGGTAAATTTCTGGCATTTGGAGACTACCAGTAATTTGACAACGAGTAGAAAGAACTATANCAGTAGAGTAGCAGAGCGACAACACGCATGTCCGGAGGACATCAATGAAGCACCTCATCAATTGCTTGCAATGCAACGAAGTAGATTTGATCTGGCGCGAACTTTTTCTGTGATCTTCTGAAGATGCTCTTTGTATGTTAAAGATCGGTCAAGTGTTACACTGAGGTATTTCGGATTTTTTTGGAATGGTATGGTGTTATTATTATTATTATTATTATTATTATTTTATAATCTTTATACAGGATAAAACGTTTCAGTTAAATATATACATATCTACAATATATACATAATAAAAAACTGTTCTACCAACGTGTCCTGTGATTATAGTAAAAGAAATTAGGCACCTAAGGAAAACTACGATAAACGAAAATAGAGTGTGAGGCCATAAAAAAATAGAACTGTAGGATAGCGTTGAGACGTAACCAACGTTAACTTTAAGACTGCGATGAGCTTGCCTGTTTGCTAAATAGAACACACTTAAAACACTTTTGGCCGTGTTGAGTTTTAATCGCCAGAAATGAAAGTACTGCTTTAGTTTCATTTAGATCTTCAGACAGGATCTTTTCAATGCTCTCGAATGTCTTTCCACGGTACAGAAGAGCTATGTTGTCTGCATATATGTATCTTCTACTGATGCAGGTAGGGAGGTCAGATGTAAAAATGTTAAATAGCATTGGTGCTAACACTGACGCTTGTGGTACGCCATTGATAAGTCGGCGAGGTTTCGATTTCTCATCACAAGGTCCAATGTAAATCCACGGTTACTGATCATTTCCATGATCATTCTGACCATTTCTTTGCTAGGAATGCACTGTAGCTTAAGTGTTAGTCCTCGATGCCACACGGTGTCATATGCGGCCGAAAGGCCCACAGGAACAGTTCCCGCCTTTTCCTTGGCAAGGAAAGCGGATTCAATGTCCTCCGTAAGAAGGCATTCCTGATCAAGGGTACTTCTTCCTGGTCGGAATCCAGTTTATTCTGGAGGTAGTTGCGAGTCGACAATGCCTTCAATTCGGTTGTAGATCAGGCGTTCCATGATCTTATAGCCGATGCAGAGGAGGCTTACCGGCCTGTAGCTAGTAGGCGCGTCTGAAGGTTTGTGAGGCTTCAAAATGGCAACGATCTTTGCTTTTCTCCAAATCTTCGGGAGTTTCTTTACTCGAAGGCAGGTAGAGAAGAAAGAGGCTAGCCATTCAATATAGTTATCGTGGAGGTGGTTGTACAATTCAGGGTGACGGGAGTCAGGGCCTGGACTCTTACCGGATGTCTGGGACCTTAGGGCAGTTCTCAGTTCATCTACTGTAAAGGGGGAACAGAGATCGTGATCGGGATAAGGGGTGTGCCATGCTTCCTTAAGCTTCCTGTTTACGTCTCTAGTGAAAGCCTTGTCAAACTCTTTATATTTTCCATTGTTGACAGGGCATTTTGCAATAGAGTTAGCTGAGACTGCATTCCTAGGGGTGGCTCGCCTCTTCCTACCAGTCAACCGATTGAGCTTTGACCAGGCTTTCCTGCTGGAGTGCTTCATATCAATGCTGGTTACGGCAGAGACCCAAGACTCCCGACGACGATGGTTGATATGGTCTAACAAATTACTAGCTGCTACCTCTTTTTCCTCCAGGGTAGTGGCTTGGGCGTGTACTTCAGCAAGGTTGTCACACTGGCGATCCCAGCATGGAATAAATCTCTTTCGATATCCTCTTGGTACGTGTCACTTTGCAATACTGAGAACTTGTGACTGGAATGCTCGAAAGGAGCGATCAACATCTTCAGAGTTGCCTGGTGGAAGTGTTTCTGGCAGATTAGCAGTAGTTTCTTTGAAATTGGACCAATTCGCTTTGTTTAAATTCCATCTTGGAAGAGGGGTTGTTGGAGTGAATTCAGTGATAGCAGGATGCGAGATTATTGTGGGGCGATGCTGCGATCTAGGAAAATTATCCCCAATTATGTGACTTGGGTGTGGTAGAATACTTGACGAGTCATGGCTGTAGAATGACAGATCAGGATTGGTGAAAGTATTCCAAATTGCAGAGTGAAATGTTTTGGGTAGCTTGTGGTCATAGAGGAGCTTGAGATCAGCATGGGATGACCATTGAGTGAGTTCCTCGCCATCTAAGTCGCTATTGTAATAGCCCCATGACGTGTAATGGCAATTAAAATCTCCCGAGTAAATTACGGATTGGTGAAAGACTGGAAGACCGCTAAACATGGCTCGGCATGGTTTGTACACGTTTACGATACGGATCGAGCCAGAACTTAGTTCAATAGCCGACCATTGCAGTGGGCTTGTTGAGATAGATCTGTCAATCTTTGAAGAAGTTATTATTTCGTACAAGGGTTGCAATACCATGATGTGGGTGATGTAGAGCATCCGCAAGTGTATATCCATTCAGTTTGATGCTATCATCCTTCTGCGAGTGTGTTTCTTGCAACAACACTACCGAAACTGAGTGCTTGCGGCACAGGTGTTGGAGGACCTCACACTTGGCTTTGGTTAGAACTTCAACGTTCAGCTGTAATATTGTAGGACCACTTGGTAAATATAGGTCCGACGTGTTGCGGGGATTTCGCTTGATGACGACCTGAGGGGCCCTGCATCCTCTCCTGCCGGACGCGACATCTTCAACAAGGGGGCTAGAGATACCGTTGACGTCATTATCTATATCTGTAGTTGAACTGTTCATAATACTCGGATTGTTGGCATTAGCTTCACCAGTGTCTTACGACATTGGCTACTGACAGGGAGAACCACGAGAAGGTTGCCACCGCCCTCCCCTAAGAGTTCCTGTTTTGTTTGAAAAAAACACTGTTTTTTTCGCTGGTGAATGGTGTTCTGCCAAATGAAGAAACATTTGATGAAGGTATCAAAGAAATCATTTTTATTTTCAACAAGGTAACTTCTGCCTGTACTAACCCGCTCTTTATATTTATATATCAAAACTGATATATCAGGAGAACCAATGTAAGGGAGTAAAACACCTTTCATTTTCAACTTCACTCGGAAAAACTCTATCATCTTATTTTTAATCAAGAATATAGCCGACGGCAGATACCAGAAGTATAACAATTTGTTGTGTGTATATGCAAAGACGTCATGAGACCCAAAAGAGGCTAGTGGAATCAACTATTTAGGTCTGGGCATGAAAATTTTGGAAAAAGCAACAGATGTGAGGATACTCACATTTGAGTCACAAAATATTTCAGTTATGTTTGCTAGTAAAAGTTCTGTTTGCGATTGTTTTATATGATCATTGACTGTTGTATATTCTATCCTTCCTAGTTAATTCTGCTTACTTTATCTCTCTCAGGGAAGTCAAGTGGATATTTATATCATTGATACCACCCCTTGAATATCCTGAAATTCTTCAAAGTCCTTTTGCCTTTCTCACTTGTGTTAGGGTGTACGAAGTAGCGCTGAAGCAGTCAATTGTGTTTTAAATTGATCAATCATCTTTTGCCAGAGCAAACAATTTAACTTTCTGGTCTCCATGGCCTATAAAAGCCTTCTTTCTAATCAACCGCGTCAGATTTTTTGGGCTGTTACAGCTCTTCAGAAAAATAATGAGAGATTGTTCATCATGAGAAGGTGCAGTTTCCTCTGCAAACTTGGTTGGAACCGCATAAAGTTTACACTTTTTTAAATAAACAGTTTTATCAGTTGTAAAAGCTTTGATTCATAAATAGTAAAACAGTTATAAGGACAGCTTCATCATTTTGTGTTGCTGGTTCAATGCAAGGCTCATCAGGATCTTTTGATCAACTTGTAATCGATCTACTGGAGCACTCTCATGAAATTCATGCGAAGCTTTAAACAAGTTATGTAACCATTTTCTCCATAATTTCATTTCAGGTAAGAGATCAGTTTTTCTATTTGTAACTGTGTGTACTTCTGCAGTGGCACGTGAAAGTTACCTTGCCAGTGAAAAACGGACTTACATATTTCTGGAATACCCATGTTGATTTTAGAAAAATATGTTTATTGTTATTGTGTCCGAATTGCCATCTAATTTGCTTTAATAAATTCTGCTTTCTGGCAATTATGTGCTTATCGTGTCTTATTTCTTGCTCCTTTCATTTCTTCCAGCTTTTAAAAATAGAATTACTGTGAAAAAGCCACCCTTAACCCATGTACTATCACTCGCTTAAACGTTAGTATTGAAAATTTACAATTTCGACCTCCCTGAACTCCTTAATATGTTGCAGATATACGTGGACTTATTTCCAAATTGAATCCGGGGTTTTAAGAACAAACAAGAGAGTTATCAAACCTTAAGTTATGTGGCTCTGTAGCACCAACCAGAGCAAGAAATTTCGATTTGAGTCATTTTCAGATGATGAACACAAACACGTGTTTAGTAACAATACGTTACATTCTCCCTTTGTAAAATCGCTGTCTGTGTTTACTTTTACAACGTATATAGTTTTTGATGATTTTAATTATGTACTGCAGTGAACACATATTTTTGTGAAATGCAAAATTTTACTCCTTACACTTTTTCTTGTTTTTAAATGCCGTTTAAAACGTGAAATTGCTTTAATGAGCGCTTAATTCTCACTGTTTTATTAAGGATCCTGATTGAACCACACGATCAGAGAAAATGGGTTGTTTTAAAGGCAGTGTTGTTCAGTAATAAATGCATAAACTGTAGGATCTTTAACAAATTACTATCATAATCTATAGTTTTGCATTCGTTCCCAATTTTTAGATAACTTTTTTTCCAAAATTTACAGATTACAACAATCGAATTTAGGTGTTGTATGAGATGGTGGAAAGCGATAAAAGAATAATTTAGGGGCTTGAACTGCTCAGAAAGTGAAACTGCTGGGAAGATATGATCCATCCAAAATGGCAACACATGTGACAAATGCTTACTCTGTTACCTGGAAGATAAAAAGGTGAACAGTTGGTTCAAAATAGCCGAAAAGCCTGACCAAAAGGCCCTGATATATTTTAATGACTCTCAAGTTTATATAGAACACAGCAAAGTTAGAATGTTGTAGAAAACACGCACTGTGATTTGATACAGTGCAAAATTGTGTGAAGAGCTAGAAAGAAAACCCAACTATGACCTACAAAGAGTATCAAAATACTTAATAAATAACGATCTTATCATCTTTTCATTAATCTTAAACAAGGTAAACCAGAAAGCATGATCTTTGGAACTCCAAAACATCTTGCTTAAAATAGGAAAGAGCTTAATCCAATCTACAATGGATGTTCTGTCAATTCAGCATCGACCTATATAAGTCTTAATAGAAAAATGGATTATGGCTCAAATCTCTCAGACAACTTTGATACTCGTACAAAAAATATACCAGGAAGACCATAACTACTGTATAATCTAAAAACACGTTTGACAGAGAGAGAGAGAGAGAGAGAGAGAGAGAGAGAGAGAGAGAGAGAGAGAGAGAGGAGGGAATTCATAGCATACTTACTATGATGATAATGGTGTATTTCATATAAGCCTTAATTCTACTGAAAATAGAAAATTATATTCAATTTCTAGACGAATGAGAAATATGATCAATAACAAGAGAAAGTAGTAGAAATTAAGGAAGATATAACGAGGCATGTTTGTATTTTCATCAGGAAGTGGATGAACGGGCATCTCTTCCCAAGTTTCAGAAGCAACTTTGAAATGGCAAGTGTTTAACTGAAAGTTTTAAAAAAATAGTTTTTTATTATGGGCTAAAAAAATGTTAATGAACTTCCACTTGAAGCCCAGAAGATATGCTCTTTTAAGAGCTTATCAACATTATTTTGTAAATAAATAAATTAAATATATTTATTTATTTATTTACAAAATAATGTTGATAATAATAACGAAAAAAAAAATTTTACAAGACAGACCTTTTCAGTATAGGTACTGCTATAAATGAGTTCCCTGTTAAAACAAACAAACAACTATTTACAAAATTAAGGGATATTAGTACAATAGCTCAAAAATAGAAAGGTTAAAATTCAAAATAAACAAATATTAAATGATTTACACAAGAATTGCTTTTAAAGATCTTAAAAGATCAAATCTTCTGGACTTTTAACTTAACACGTTAGACCGAGAGAAGCAAATATTAATGGCCACAGCTGGTTGAACCAGTCATCATAGCAAAACAAATCAAACATCAGGGGTAGCCTAAGAACACTTTAGAAAGGAAAACAAATCTAATGAGGTTATACAATTTTTTCAAAGTTTCATCTTGAACAGGTTATTTCAGTTTAAAGAAACACTTAAAGTAATTCATGTTGTATTGACATACTGTTTAACAAATTTTTTATGAGAAATAATATTCTTAATAGTTTACAACGACCACCCCAAAATACCATAGGCCCTAAGGTGCCCAGCTGAGGTAATTTTGTATTTTTCATCCTTGGATGATATTTCAAGCAGTGGATTTTGTTGAGCTAAGTTCAGTTTGCTAGTCTGAGCTACAGAATCTTCAATGAAGTTTTAACACTTCACAGCAATATTATTAAATTTAATCGTTACTTTTAAAACTTAGCCCCTCCCGTATAATATTGTAAACGGCAACTGTCACTGCTGCCAGGTAGTACCAAAGCAAAACGAAACTTTTAATAGATTTCTTTCTTCCAATCCGGCCAGACTGCAGTCGCAAATGGCGGCAAAGGCTACAAATCAACTTCTTCAGACATTATTTCAATCCGTGATAACCACCATGCACCACTTCTTAACGAAGAACTTTTCAGCACACAGGAAAGAAAACGGTTGTTGTATTTTCTTTATTATTTAGTTAATGTTTTGGCCTGTTAGATTACTATTATTTACCAAATCACAGGAAAAACTTTTACTGTGCTGAATAAATCCAATTATGTGACAGAAATTGACTATTATTGTCAATAGTATAACGAAAGTAGTATTAATGACATTATGAGTAACTGAATATATTTCAATGCATTAGTATCATCATCAGCAATTAAAATTTTTTGTAAATATGGATTAAGTCTAGAAGCTCTTTGTCAACAACTTATTCGGCCACAAATTAACGTGAAAGAGGAATTTAAAAGCCGAAAACTTACCATCACGTTTTAACCAACCTGATTGGTCACATATTTCCGTTGATCTGTATGTTCTGATCATTGATGTATTTACTAAACCGTTTCTTTTCTTTTATTCATAGAAATAAACAATATTTACGTATAATTATAAACTGCTGATGATAAAACTAATGCATTGAAATATATTAAATTACTTATTATGTCATGGATACTACTTTCGAAATTGACCATGATCTTTGTTGTTACTACTACGCATAATGCAACTTATGTTAATTAAAAACACACCACATCAACAACCGGGCGTTCGATTGTGGTAAGGCAATGGGAAAGCAATTTACTTTTTTTTATCTTTAGGCTACTCATTTTCTGGTAGTAAGTGTTCTTCAAACTTTGATGTCTTTGTTTTGCATCCATAGTTTCACTTAATTAGCATTGATAACTTTACGTAGAGTTTTGTTGTGGCAAGTATTTGTCTTTAGGAAATATTGGGCGACATTTGTAGCAAAAATTCTGTGATAGGATTACTTCAACTGATTAATTATATCAACCATTTTATTGCCATTTTTAGGTTGGTTTTGTTACTACACACACTCAATCTCACCCACCCACTCCATAGATTGCATTTCCTTGCAATGAAAATGACGTTAACAGGCATTACTCAATATTGTAATTCCTTTGTAGGAACATTATTTCGGTTTTTTTATTCTGTTAAGAAATATTCTAAGATTTTCCTTGCAAAAGGCAGTAATTGGATAACACAAGTCATTTAGTAGATATTGATAATGAGCCCCCTCTGATTATATTCAACATTTCATTAGGAATAGTTTCTTGTCCTATATATCCTTTCCTTAGGTGTATATTTTCGTTGTGTTTATACATTACATTTATGTGTGAAAAAAATCCAACTAAATTCACCATAGTAGAGCACTTGTTAAAGGTTACTCCATCTCAATGTTCTAGTATATTTAACACTAATCCTTAATCCAAATGAGTATTTGAGCTTCTAGGCGCAGTATTAGTTCGTGAATACATGGTTATCAACAAATCAATGCCCTGTTGTTTTGATTATTTAAATTTTGAAAGCATCCACAGGATGGATCCCAGGTACAAAGCCAGATGATACAGAAAAATGCCGTTCAGTTGTTGCAAAGTATTTGTCGCATAAGTTAAATAGGAAGCATAAGAGAGAAGAGGGAAACTTGAAAAATACCAGTACCGAAGTGGGGCGTTACATGAGATAGATCACATTGAGCTGGTATAAGCCAGGAAAGCTCAACAAAACATTTTCCATGGTAATACTTGTACAAAAGGTTAACACAAGCCAAGATTTAAGAGTAGCTGCAAGATTTGTTACTTATCACGTTACAATTGCGTCTCTGAACCCGATCAAGCACATCAAAATGTGATGAGGGAGCACCTGTACTCCATGCACGAAAGGATAATGAATTTACAAAAATACAAAACAGCCCTAGGTGTAAGGTAATGTCTACCAAGATATAAAGAACCAACCCTTTAAGAAGAAGAAACATTAGTAGATTGAATATTTGAACCCCAATGAATATCTGGTGAAAATGACAAAAAAGCTTCCTCGTTAGTGACGCTGCCTTGAAGTGGAGAAGCAATCTCGTCAGGGTTTATATGAGAATGATTGTCCATGAATATTGTAGAGTGATAAAGACTAAGCTTTCTATTGAACAACAGTTTTTGACACATTAAAAGAAAGCAACTACTTCCTTTCCCATTCTCTGCAAGCCTGAAGGTCGTATTTTTAAACCTTCACCAATTTTGGCTTGTTCCTTGAGTTGCTTTGTGGCTAATTCCAGACTACAAGGTATTATTATCAGGATCGATGTTGACTAACTGAATCGAGTGACCAGGAAGATCATTGATGTAAAGTAAAAGAAGAGTTGAACTAAGAATAGAACCTTGAGGAATGTCAACATTAATGGAATACTCGTCAGACGTAACTCCAATAAATGTGACACTATTTTGCTATCTGAGAGCAAGAACTGAAGGATTCCAAAGACCTTCCACAAATAAAATAACAAAAAGCTTATGAAACAAACCAGTGTGTCACAGCTTATCAAATGCCTTGGAAATATCAATAATTAAAATAATTAAATAAAACATTAATAATATTATTAATAATAGAGCTATTGGACCTTTTAAACTAGACTACAGTCACGTTTTCACCAGCAAGATCCTCTAAACATGTACTAAACATCAAGAAAAAAACGAGTTCTGCAAACACTGCATCAGTGCATTGTTGATAATTCTTTTAAATCCCCTATAATTGACAGAAAAAAGACTTACAAGTCAATATGTGCCATCATTAGATGGTTCACTTGCATTTTTTGAAGACAAAGACAACATTAGAAACCTTTCAGAGAGACGAAAAGCAAGACCCCTATAGGGAACGATTGAATAGTTTGGACAGCAAGGAAAACAGTTCAGACGCACACTCTTTCAAGACAGTTACCAGAATAGAATCTTGACCAGAAAGATTTAAATTGAGCAAACCCATGAAAAATAACCTTGGCAACCAACCTTGGATTCATGGTAGCCGAGTCCTAGATCTGAAAAGGAGACATCATTTAAAACCGGACATTGTCATTATGCCATCGAAAAATCGAACTAAATGAAAAAGTGGATGAAGAGCAGACTTGGTAGAATGCAAAACACTATTGTAAATCTTCCAAAAAGCTCGCCTTTCACATTTTTGGGAAGAAATAGATCCACAATCTCACTAGACACAGAGAGATTGAGAAGACTTTAAGACACTTTAAAGAGAGGGGTCTCCCGAATCTGATTCAGAAATTCTTGTGGAAAAAAAAGGGTTTACAAGATCTTAGGCAAAAACCAAACCTTTACTGGGTTTTTGAGTCCTATTACAACGATTCAAGCACGTCATGTGATGAGCAATGAAGTCGCCAAGGACAAAGATGTTAGCAGTGTGACGCTTTTCAGGGCCTTTTCAATGGAATCTGATACTGTCCCAATAACTGAGAAAGAATAAAAAAAAGTAGATCTAAATAATAAAAATAGGTAACAAGTGGCCTGACGAAGCGACAAAGATGGCAAGGCGCTATTTAATTGAGGATAACAACCTATTAAGATGACGTTAATATATCACAGATCTATTTAAGGACAATAGGAATGAAGTGATGAGTTTAGCAGATGATGAAATGGAAAAGGTATAATGATTGACAAAATTAAAAAGGTTATAAAAGATCTAAAAGTAGTGAAGGATGTCGGTAAGCATAACATCATTACATAAATGCTACAAGCCTTAGATGACGAAAACATGAAAACACTTACCATGTTTTGTAATTCAGAGCATAATACGGAATCTATCCTAAAAGATATGAACAACTACATCTTCATAAGATTAGCCAAAACATCCAAATCAACAGACTGTTAAGATTTTTGAACTCTTGAGGCTTGAGAGTCATGCGTTAAAATTACCTTTGAGGGTCACCTTTACAAGAAACAAAATAAAAGTCGATAGAGGGGTAAAAGAAACACATAGCGGCTTTATAAGAGCTACCATTGGAAGATACAATTATATGACTAAAGCTGTTTATGCCTGCTTCTTTGGTTACCAGAAAGCAATTGACTGTGAGTCAGGTAAAATCATTGCTGACATTGGAATGGGAGAAAAATTATCTCCCAAGAAAAATAGGAGAAAAGAGCCAGTCAATGGTAATATCAAAATTCAACCAAATACCAAAATTCCAAACCCAAATTCAAATAGACAATACAGATTTGAAACAAAATGACATATTCATATATCTAGGACAGCTCATCAGTGAAGATGGGAAAAATTATCAAGAAATAATAAGCCAGATAACAATTGCAAGAATAAAATAAATAAAATGAAATGCACATTTACTAACCGAAAATTGTCTATCAAGATCATGAAAGAAAATATTGAAAATTTATGTGTGGTCTACATTATTTTATAAATGTGAAACATAGATCCTCTCTCGTGACATCGTGAAATGATTAGATGTCTTTTGGATGTAGACATACTCTAGAATGTTACGCATTTCTTGGATGGATGACATCACTAAGGAATTTGTTTTGCAAACCATTGGTAGTGAAATACAGATCACACTGATGATAAGGAAAAGAAATCAACATACTTGGGACATCTCCTAAGACAAAACTAAATACGTAGAACTTTATTTCGGGGCAGCATAAATGGTGGAAGAAGAAGAGGTAGACCAAGAATTACATGGATGGACAACATCACAGAATGGTGTGGAATTGGATGAAAAAGCAATGAAATCAGCAATGGACAGAAGAAAGTGGAAGTCTATTGTTTTATCCAACCCTTTCGTACAGGATGGAACATGAAGAATAGAAGTTTGGCAGACAGGGCTGGGTTTTTTTGTTCCGTCGTCTCTGCGATATGGAAAAACTGTTTGGCTGACAAAATTGTTTAACAGACCTGTATTACGGAGCAGCCTTGAAAAAATTTCAATGTTAATGAGCCATGTACAAATAGGACCAATCTGAATAGAGAGACAGTAGAAAAATGTCTAACAGCTTGCCCAGCTTGGCAGTGCTGTAAATGGAGAAGGTGGTGCCGATCAAGACACCGTTGCAATGATAGAAAAAGCTACAGCTGCATTCCGTACCAAACCCCTCTTGAGATATCATATTGTCACAAAATCACTTTTTAACATCAATGTGAAAACTGTACCTTTATACGCAGGAAATACATGGCACACGGCAAAGTACTCCATACATAAGATAAAGACTTTTACAAACAGGTGCCTGAAGCATGTTCCCCAGTTAAGGTGACAAGAGCGCATTTCAAAATCACAAGGTCGAGTAAGAGGGCAAAATGTGACTGGCAACCTAGGTTCCTACAAGAGCAAAAAATGTAGTAAACATTAAAAAACACTCTTAAAACAAGCATACATTTATATCTATAGTTAAAAAATAAGCAAAGAAATACAAAATATATAAGCATATATAAGCAATATTTACAAAAGAAATTAAATTACGTCTCTTTTTATTTTAAACAAGGGGAAAAAATTATTAAAAATTTTAATGTACTTCACCTTTGTATGTCAACTAAGAATAATTAAACTGAAGACAATTTAGTAATAGACATCTTTTGACTGCATATTCATCATTTTTAATTCATACACCCGTAAAACATGAAAATTTAATTGAGAACATCTTGAATTAATTTGGAAAACATCGTACAATACCTTTTGAATACGATACACCTGTAACGTGTCAGCTAATTTGTCTCTATGAATTGAATCAAACGCTTTAGAAACATCCACGAACAATGTAACACCATTAAGATTATTTGCTTTTACCCTTCCCATTACTCTGATCACAGTGAGAATTTGTCCAGCTGTGCTTCTGTTCAATATTTAATTCAATTCCGTAAGTCTTGAGAATCAACACAAAAGGTGTACACATCCTTAAAGCCTATACTTGCAATAAAGGGTGGGTGTTAAAATTAAACACGACCAACTAAATTTCAATAAGATAAAGAAAAGGCAAAGCAATAAAGTTCCTATTGTGCAGATATGTTTGGTTTGTATACGGAGTAAATTTGGCAAATGTTGAACTACACAGAAGACAATTTTAATTGTTGGAGGTAGAAAGAATATAATTTTATCCTGCAGATGACATTATGCGACAGGTTGATGTAAATAGGTTTAGCTTACTCCCCTCCCACCCCATCACCACCAGAGAAAGTAACCATCGATAAAAAGTAAAAACCGGTTACAATGGTTATCAGTTAAAAGACCAAAAGCGGAGGGGAAGGAATAAAGATCAGCAGCCAAACAATAAAACGGATAAAAAATTCTAAATTATAGGAGTATATTAACCTGCGACCGTAGGAATGGTAACGAGAAAACAAAGATCGGACAACACTGGCTAAGGAAGTTTTTTAAAAGCCAAGAAAAAATGCTCCATAAAAACTAGCAGGAAACTGATTGCCAGTGATGAACATTTAACGCGCTTGCCATCTTAAGCTACTAATGGAAAAATTGAACCATTTTCTGTAAGGCTCTGTACGACAAATCCACAGCAGCTGAAATGTGATTCTGTCTTGGAATGTTGAGCATTTTGTAGAACATTTACCCAGCAACTAAAGCAGTATTACAAAGACCTTGGACAAGCATAAAGCCCTGAGGGTTCAAGTGTGGGGAATCGGACACTGTATTCGTTTGGAGACTCGATTTGTTTAGTTACATAACCTTTAGCTTAAGTATCTCATCATGCAAAAAGGATTGTGCTAGAAGAGACGAGTCAGCTCTATTGTACCATGGACATTAGCTGACTGTGACGTCAGCATGGCTGAGCGTACCATACATAACTTCTAGAACTTCTGTCATATGATATTCAAAATTTAAATAAGTTAGAGTATGTAAACTGTGAGTTCGGACGGAGTAGTTACTTATTGTAAACTTTTAACAAGTGAACAAGTGAGTTACGGGAGTGTGATACTGAATCTAAACAGCAGAGTTATTTTGTCGGTGTTCTAGTCACTACAAAAGAGAGAGTAAAACCCATTAATTTTTATGCAATTTTCGAAAAGAAAATTTAGGCCAAGGCGACTGTTGCATTTTATTTCGGATGTTGCAAAACTAAACATGTCAATAACTTACCATTACCACCAGCAGCAAATTGAATATATTTTATTGATATAATAATAATAGCGCTATATAACATAATACATAATAATATTATCTGGACCTTGCCCAAAGTCCAAGTCCTTCACAGCTTTCTCGATTTCAGATATCAAACGTCCTTCTCCTTCTTCATGCAATATTTCATGTGGATTCCCTCTGTCATTATTGTATACTTCAGTCACATATTCATCCCACTTAGATTTTATTTCTGCTTCCTCGAAGGGCATTCTTCCTTCTCTATTCGTAATGCAGTTATTGCCTCTCTTTCGGTGTCTCGGCCCGTTTATGTCCTTCACGTTTTTGTGCATCTCATTGGACCTGATTTGTGTTTCGAGCATTTCAATATCGATACATTTCTTGTTCCACCATGCGTCTTTTGCATTGATCTTCAATTTACGTTAAAAAATGTGGGTATTTGGCCGGACCGCTGGTTTTCATTTTTTTAATGTTCTCCAATCTTCTCCAGTATATCTTGAGTCATCCATGTTTGGCACTTCGGAGGTTTCTTTCTAGGTAGTATTTTTTCTGCTAAGCTCACCAGGCTAAATCTTAGAGCTTTTCATTGTTCCTCTATGGTGCTGTTATTTTTTGTTGGGGGTTTTCTTTATTAAATAATTAGTCATACTTATTATGCACACTTTTATTATAGCTGGACTTAATTTTCTTATCTTTGAGCTTATTCATATCAAGCTATGCATTCCTCTTGATTCTCTCGCGATGTTTCAATTTTACAACCCTCTTCATTAATACAGGATTGCCGTCTGAGACAACATTTGCACCTGGATATGTCTTAATTTGTTTAATGCAGTTGCAATATCTCTGGTTGATCAGAATGTGATTAATTTGGTTGCGGCGAACATCGACAGGGCCCTTCCACGTGTATAATCTTCTCGTTGGGTATTAAAAGAGGGTGTTGGCAATTACAAAGTTTGATTTCCGGCAGAAATTGATCAGTTCTCACCACGTTCATTTCTTTCTCATGGTCCATATTTTCCTGTAACATGATACTCCTGTTGATCTCCAACTTTGGCATTCCGGTCCCCCATGATGACATTTATTTCTCCAGACTTCGTGCAATTCAATACTTTTTAGATGTTATCGTAAAAGTCGTTTACTTTCTCTTCAGCATGGTCTGGAGTTGGTGCATATAATTGAATTGTATTGATATTGAAAGGTGCTCCCTTCAGGTTCAATATAATGGTTCTGTCATTTGCTGTTTGAAAGCCAATCATTGATTTTGCAATAGACTTTTTCATCATAATACCCACACCATACTGATGTTCTTCACCTCCAGAATATATCATCTCAGTGTTATCATCGGATAATCTGCCATCGTTAGCCTATCTCGTTTCACTTATACCCAGGATGTCCAGGTTCAGAGCTGCCATTTCTTGTTTCAGGTTGTGATATGGACCTGGTTTATATGATGTTCTCACATTTTGTGTTGCAATTTTTAGCATCTTTCCTCTAGTTTTCAGTTACCTGATATCAGATGCATGTCTTCCCGCAATAGGATTTGGGTTTCATCGTCATCACAGGATTTCTTAGTTGCTGAAATAGAGATTCCTCCTCTGATACTGTTTGAAGACTTCTCCGCAGAGGGAACAGAGCTGTCTTCATTACTTCTTCTTTTTCTGTAACCAACTACCATTGCTGACTATGGGTAAAGTACTTGTTAGGACCCCTATCCTTTTCAATGTGACTGGCCACTACCTCATCTTCGTCAAAGCGTGCCCAGATGAGTCATATCATCTTGCTGTTACACTTTCAGAGCCATTGACCTCCTAAATGTTAGGTTCATTTGCCTCGTCCGCTGCTCCAGCCTCTGAGAGGTGACGTCCCATTAGTTAAAATTCTCCTCACTTAGCTTAGTCCGACAGCCGAGTCGGCGTTCCGGGGTATGACCGCTGGTGTGCACTACCAACTCCTAGGAGCCATAAGTGAGACTTAGGAGCCTATTTAGGGCCAAGACACAAGGCCCCCACCAAGATGGATGTGCGACTGGCATTGCGCAGAGGTGCAATCTCTCGCAGAACTCCCTATACATCTCTGGCTAATGAATGGGTAATTCCCAACGACATTGAAGTTAATAAAAGTGTGGTCTGATTTCTTTTGAATGTTAAGTTCCATTAATTACGGTCGGTTGTATTTAATAATTTTGTTGTTAATTTTGGTCAAAGATCCTTTATGCTAATATTACCATTTCGTTTATGGTTGTGTTGATTAGTCTGCAGGTGATGGGTCGATTGATAAAGTTTGTGGCATTTTAATGTGACGAAGGTATTTTGTTGGCTGTGGCTTCTGCTCCGTCGTTAATTTCCAGGTTCGAAGCCATGTGTTTATTTTGCCTTGTGTGATGCGAGGATGAGTATTTTTGTTGGAGATGGTTATAGTTTGTTTCAGTAGCCTGTTGTATGTTGATGGCTGGAATTTATGTTTGTTGTTTTGTCCGCGCAGATGAGAACTTTACTTTTGTGTTTTATTCACGTGGTACCATCCATAAGTCTGTTTAGGAATGAGTCGTTTATTATTTTTTTAACTTAGTCGATTATATAATCCTAAGCAAGTCTTTCTCGAATTATTTAAGCTCATCAATCGAGGGTGGGTTCTTGGTAGATTTGAATCCGTATATGTTTTCTGGTGATTAAGTTGTCTCTGGGTTTAGAAAGAAATGCAGTGGCTAGAACACCGACCAAATAACTCTGCTGTTTAGATTCAGTATCACATTCCCGTAACTCTCTTGTTCACTTGTTAAAAGTTTACAATGACTAACTATTCCGTCTGAAATCACAGTTTTTATACTCTAACTTATCTAAATATAGAATATCATATGATAGAAGTTCTGGAAGATCTATACCATGTATGGTATGCTCAGTCACGCTGACCTCATAGTCAGCTGATGTCCATGAAGCAATAGAGCTGACTCGTCTCTTTTGGCACATTCCTTCTTGCATGATGATTAGGAAATGTTACTTTAAATACTTAAGCTGAAGGTTACGCAACTAAACAAACGAGTCTCTAAACGAATTTACTGTCCGATTCCCTGCAGAAGAAAGCTTTCCAGCGCATTTTGCAAAGAAACCGCTATGTTGTTTGAATAAGCCGTTGTAAGTATTCGTTTTGTGTTGGCAGAAGAATATTTTTTGCTAAGTAGTCGCTGTTAAACCTTTCCATACTGGATTGCCGCAGAGTGCTCAACAGGTTTAATCGTGGAGTGAATTATGGAAGCTTAGATTCGGTTGTCCGTTATACAGTGCTCAGTACATAAATGCAGAGCGTGATAAATAATAAGGCAATAAGGAGAACATAGTCAAAAGGCTACACTTTCTATCTCAACAACCCTGTTTCATGGTTTTAATCACTCTTTAGGAGACGTGCAAGTAGAAATATTCCACGGTACGGCTTATATATTGTATTTACAAGTTAAGGTGATACACTTAAGTGTTCAGTAACAAAAGTTTTTTGGTCGCCGCATAAAGTAACAAGTTTGTTTCATTTGTTTAGAGTTGCCAAATGTGGGCGGTAAATGACATTACTAGGGAAGCTACAAGGGTATCAAAACATTCAATCTAGTCGGAACGTTTCTACTTTCATGACTTCAGGACCTGGTCATCATTATAGGACTATATCGAGATGACAGACTTTCCACTACGAACGCAACCCCAAGACGAACTGAAATCATAAAAAGAAACATGCCGCATGTTCCACGATAAAGGACTACGAATTACAATGGAAGCAAACAAACAGGCCACCAACTTCCTTGCTGTCACTCCCAACCTGCGCAACGGCACCTACAAACCCTTTGAAAAACCCGACACCGAGGAAGCAACTACCCATCAATCATCACAAAGAACACACCAGACGGTATCAACTGACGGCTTTCATCACTCTTATCCGACAAAGCATTTTTCAAGCAACCAGCACCTGCATACCATGCACTGGACGACAGGGGATACTAGTACAAACTACACAATAAACGGACCAAAACTACCAGATGTAAACACAGGCAACGGAACAATATACTGGTACAATCCGCTTTACAACAAAAACGCCAGCACCAGTATCAGACACAGGTTCATCACTCTGCACGACAAGCGCTTCCCCCAAGACCACAAACCACAGAAAATCCTGAAATAAAACAACATCAAGATTACTTGCAGCTACATGAACAAAACAAGTCATCGGCGTCCACATCAAGCACATTTATGACTTAAAAAAAAACCACCACCGCCACAAACATTACCAGGAACAACAAGACGTGCAACTGCCAACAAAACACATGCCAACTTAACGGCAAACATCTGTCAAGCTACCGTCACGTGCAAAGAGAACAGCACTACTGAAACATACTAAGGATTCACAGAAAACGAATTTAAAACCAGGTGCAGAACTCACACCGCATCTTTTCGACTCACGAAACACAAAAATTTGACGGAACACAGTAAAGACCCCAGCAGGAACTATCTGGAACACCTGTGATCTCAAACTTTGGTATTATTGTTAATACTAAGGTATAAAAGATAATGTAAAAATATTAAGAAATATAATGGTGAAGAAAAATTAAAAGTTGAAGAACATATCCGATCAAAAACCAAAATTTTCATATTCCATACCAAATAATCCTGTTTGTCATAAGCTAGTACAAAATGCTACTAACATTTTTCGTAATATTCCTCTGATGCTGTTACGTTTTCAGTGGTCATGTGAAAAGAGCTCTCTCAAATTAACTAATTTTAACTCCTTTTATCCATCCTGGAGAACTTTAAAGAAAACAAAAATGATATCACTCATATAACAAGTTCCAGCTCTTAGGCTGGCCCTTTTTCTTCCGCATGTGCATTGGTACCTGGTGAAGCACCCCTGGGTATGACTTCGTCATTGTGCAAGTCATGGATACATGACTTGCACAATAAATACAAAGGAGGCCACGTACAATGAATACAAAGGAGGCCAATAAAAAAGGCACCTTGACATTTTGACAAATTCTGCACATTCCGCGGCCTCTTTGAAGGTAAAAGGTTAGGGATTTAGTGTTATCGATAACCACAGCGATAATGTGAGAAATATGATAATTTCAAAGTGATTTTTACCCCCAAAATAAGCCGGAAACCAATCTTTTGGTGCCACACTGAATCAATTCTTTGATATTGAACATTTAAGTTGTGTGCACATGAAAACAACCAAAAGGTATTATTCGATCTAAAACTTGACCACACAATTATTGTTTATTTGCAACCTTACATATGTTTATTCATATATATATATATATAAGGGTGTATAGATAGTATAGATACATTGATAGATACAGATATGTACCTAATTATTCTCAAGATTATTATTCAATTTTGATTGATTGCAAGCGTGCAAAAACAAACGTGGAGTCTGGCTAGAACACTGAATGCAAGATATTCTCCACTGAAAATGGCAATCAACAACGAGCACCCGTGTTGTTAAGGTGTGAAAGATATTCACAGCACGAGAGAGTTTATCACGTCAAGAAAAGGGTGTGCTGAAGAAAGGTACCTGATCTAAAAAGGGACCCGTAAATTTATTAACAAGTTGGCAATTCGTTTTGCTTTTGATTGAATACTACCGGACACGTCATACTTGAGAATTTCCTTTTGAAAATGCAATCTGCTCGCAGAGTCGGACCCTGATGAAGAAAGTCGCCTCTGTTTGATCTTACTTGTTACCCCATGTGATCAACAAAACACCTTTTTGACATTTGTTGTTTTCTTTTATTTAGTCGAATATATCTGTCTAGACATAAAACATGTTGTCACGCTGCACTCGTGTGAGGCCTCAAGTTCAGAAATATGGGAAAAGAATGTTGATCTCCTTGGGATTCTTTTCCAACACCAAAAGATTGAAGCAATATTCATCCAGATCCTATATTATTGATAGCAAATTTTAGCACATAAGATATAGCAAGGCAACAGGAACTTTCTCTGACTTACGCTTTCCGACAGGATTTAGTCGGAATATTTGCAACATCTTTCTTTGTGGGGTTTAATTGAAGTAGTTTGTTTAAGGATTTTTAGGTTACAAGCAAAGATCAATATTCCCTTCAGACAACCATATTCATATTGGACATCAATATCTTTTAGAACCTTTGCATTAGAACCTTTTCAGCAAACAAAATGTTGAACTTTTTGTTTTCTGAAAGATCCTTCTTTTCGGTGAAGTAATTTAGCCCTTCATTAAGTCAACACTGTATTCTTTTCGTGATAAGCTTCAAGTGATTGGCCATTTCATTTAACAATGGGCGAGTATAGAATGCTGCATACAGCTTAATGTCAACGTGCGGTTGCGTTTGTTTCGTGTCGTTGAGCACAGGGGCTGAATCAAATTCCATCCATCAGAAAAAGTAGCCTCTCTTTTTGTCGAACCGTCATCTTTATTCATCCTAGTGATTCCACAAGCAGGCCATTTCGATTTTCCTTTCACAAAGCAGTCGATATTTATTGCACCCCTGAGGCGCTTGGATGCCCACATAATGATGATGGCAACAAGCAATTCCCTTAGATTTCAAGTTTGGCTTTCTGCATTTCTTGCAGTTTTGGAGTTCGCAAATGGCTTGCAAGCATGGTATCCACATGACAAGCTGAGGACCAAGTTTTTAACACCCAAACTTGTCAGTTTCCAAGTTCCCATTACACTCTACGATGAACTCCATAACAGTTTCAAGGTAAGAAGTACATTATTCTTTCCTTCTTTGAATGACTTGAATTCTTGATTAATTTGCACTTTAAAGGAGGAGGAGGAGGAGGCAGATTTTGGTGTCTGTACTTTGAAGAGGTACTGTATCGGGGGGTTTCCTGTTACTTGCAGATACAGATATTCATAAATGGTTACACAATGATGAAAAATCCATTAAAAAACATCTTTTCTGCCTGCTCTTGTCTTGTTAATTAACAGATGTAAAGCTCCTTTTTTGGCCCATGTTGAACATGTTGTAACCTTTGTTTTGGGGTAGCTTGTCAAAGCTTTACCTTTGTTGTGAATTTTGTTTTGTAAAACGAGTTGTTCATATACTAACCACTTTTGTATTAAAGACATCAGTGAATATTATTTGGCCGAGATAGTAACAAGTAACTAATTAACTAGGCTAATACTGAAGGATAAACTTTGAATATTTATTACCCACAGACTAAGTTGGGACAGAGGTATGGAGGGGGCTTCTCTCAGTTTTCTCAGGAGAACAAAAGTAGCCTTTTACTTATGTGTTCTCAAAGTGACAGAAACTTGGAAATACGTGCCACCGAAGGGTTTAATTTTAATGTGACTTTAAATTCTCACTTGATATAAAGGACAGGGAAAACCCTTGGTTTCCACGCCCTGATAAGGATTTGCTTCTCATTTAACAATTTTACAGACAGTGCACCATATCTTTTATCCACAGCGGGTCTTGTATTTTTAATTACAAAGGCTAGTTTACTTTTGAAAGAAAATCACCAACGTGCGCCTGGTTTAAAAATGATGTCGTGATGCTACGTCATGTGAAATCATTTGGTCACGAAATGACCAGGCCACGGACCCTAGCAGAAATATTACTGAAAACCATTAAACAATTCAGGAAAGAAATGAATTTCTGTGAGGATAGTTCATCATCACTGTTCCCGCTGAAAATACCATTTCCCCCTTCAAACCCCAGACAATCTTGGAATTTTTTCTTGGAGATCACCAAATTATTTCAGTTTCGTTCTCAGCAAGTTAAATAATCTCATTCCTATGGTCGAGAGGTCAAAATATTGCAAGTCGATTGTAGAGATTGACAAGGTACTCATCCTTTAACGTTTTAAGTAATTAATTTTAAATAAAAATATTAAGCATTTTATTGCCTTTGTATTGTTTTCGTAAGGTTTTTGTTCGGCTAATCATTTAGATGCACGAAATCTTTCACTGCAACAAAAATTAAAGTACTTTGATAGCACATGCTTTTCTTAACCTTAAGCATTGGCTTGTTAAGCCAGAACTTCACACAAAACAAACAAGAAAACAACAAGCGGTATATGAATCAATCCACGACAATGGGTATGCAATGAATGCGGGCCTGCTGTTAAAAAAGGGTTTTAAATAAATTGGAGAACAAAGCAAAAATTTAAACTAAAAAGAACACCTCTCAGAAATCGAAGTATCATAGTTTCTGTGTGTAAATTATATATAAATTGGATAAATGGGTAGATGTTTTGGAGATATATATATATATATATATATATATATATAATATATATATATATTCGACACAGGAAATATGCCAAACCAACACTGACAAACTCCTTTAGCTAATAACAATAATATTTGACACAGGAAATGACTAACTTTCGTCTGTCTACAACAGACTTTATCAAGAAACTTGATAAAGTCTGTTGTAGACAGACGAAAATTTGAAGTAATAAATAAAAATTTGATTTACTCAAGTAAATGTTGGCATACTTTCTTTAGTCATTTCCAGTGTCAAATATATATATATATATATGTCTATCGGTCTATCGTTCTATAGTTCTATCCTTCCATCTATCTTTTTGGTGTTAATTTTTGTTGTAGATTGCGAAGACAGAGAAAAGTCAAAATTATACTCTATTGTATCAAAGGCCAGGTTTGATACGAAACGAACCTTCCCTAGCCGAAATGGCTTTACTCAAGGGTTTAAACTATAAAGCTGTTATACAAATGAAACCGCTCTTTTACAAACCACTCTTTTATCGTCAGTCAAAAATACTTCCTTAAGTAGTTTCAGTGTTTTCTTTTTCTCAGATAAAACCAAGTATGATTTGGACTACAAGGAGCGACTTGAGATTTTTCTGTTAAAATTTAATTTTTTGCTTTAAGTGCTTTTAGCTGCTTTGTACAGCTGTTTCCTGAATTAGACGATGAAGGAGGTAGGATACTTGGCGTCTCGTATAGCCAAAACTGATTTTGGTACTTACATGAAAAATTGCATAGCAAGGTCTTCAAATATACAAAATAAACGAGATTGATGTTCACATTTCTCTCCAGCAGGAGAAGTATGCAAAGGGCATAAAAGAAATCTACATCTGGTATATCGTCTTGGGACCATGTCGATCATGCTAACAGATATCTAACAACCACAGCATAAACCGCAGAAAAAATCCACTTTGACCTTTATCAGGAAATTTAAGAAAACTCCAAGCCTTCCATTACTTCTTTCCATTTGACCTCAGTGCAAAAAACCTAATTTTTGGGTACTTAAACAATTAAATATTAACTGCCATGCTTTACCAATGCGCATTCAAAACTGACACAAAATTAAGGGTAGTTTTAACGTCACTTGGTCTTAAATTTGTGTTATTCTATCTAAAGACTCGGTGAAAACGAGTTTTTGTATTTTTGGATTGACTATATCACAGCTGTTTAGTTCCACCGGTGTGGTCGAGGGGTGCAAGTTATTTGTCTTTAAATCGATTCAAGCGCGGTCCAGATTCTATACAATTTCCACAAAAACATCTCAGTTGACAAGTATACCATATGCATTGAAGCAACTACTTTTTAGCAGATTCATGCCTTTACCTGGCCAGTGATTTAGATGATAATTACTTCCTAAATTCAAAAGAATTGAAATGTTATTAACTTTTTGTAAATGAGAAAATAATGTTACGTAGAGTATTTAGGAAATATACATAAGCTTTAATTAGGAAGAACATAAAAGAGCTGAGTTAATTAAGAAAGAGGAGAAAAATAAAAAAAAAAAGAAGAGAAATAAGAAAGGAGAGAGAGAGAGAGGCATATAAATTTGGCAATTGTGATTTTCATGACTAGTTTTGTATACTTTGGTTCTTTTACTGTGAACGGAAGAACAATTATGTTTCTGTAATTTACATCAAGTGTCGTCCTTCATAATTATAAGGCACATTCCACGAGTTCTATAAAGTAATCCTGCGATTAAAACCCCGAAATCTCAGTACAAAATAATTGACTTGGAAGCTTCCCTCAGGAGGTTTAATCAAACGTAGGATGGCCAACTTTCTTCCACTTTAAATGACACTGTATTGTAATAAATGTCAAAAATTAGAGTGGATAAAATGTTAATAAATTATACAATATGAATATTCATTTTTTATTGTACGGTATGAAATTAAAGTGGCCGCAGCATATGTGTGCCTTTCTTCTTACTCACTTCAGTGGACCTATCTCATTAATTATTATTATTACAACCTAATGTTATAGTAATAATTATGTTAATTTTTCTTGGCTATTGACACAAAACGTCATCCAGTTGTGGAACTTCCACGTGGGTGAATGAACTTACCTTTGCTGCAGCTACCTCCAGGTCACCCTTGGGCAAGGTGTAGCACCTGTTCACGTACAACGAGATTTTAAAGTTCCAGGTTGGCATCCGACGGGGTTAATACTGTCTAATAGGTAGGGGAAGCTCTTTGGTCTTGGTTGGCAACCCCCCTAGCGATGGTGTCACGAAAGAACACCCGGGAATGAAAACCTGATACAAATCAATCCTTATATTTAGATAGGAGTGCTCGACATTATTTAACCAATAATGACGTACAGGAGACTGGAACCTTATATGAAGGTCCCCCGTCCGGCGGGGAAACACACGAGGTTTCTCAAATCGTCATCAAGCGAAATTCTCTAAAAGCAGTGGAAACCGCTTGGAGAGAATTGAATAAGATTGTGATGAGATGCTATTTCCAGAGTGACCCAACTGAGAGAAGTTACAGAAAGAGAGTGCCTAAGATTTGGAAAAGCAAGGAACCGTTTGGTATGAGAAACGCAGTAGTTTCTACCGGCAAAATAAAATCATTCAAAGTGATTCCAATAGATTTTATGGAGGAATAAGTAAACGTCAAGTGACAGTTTAAAAAGTACCATTTAAGGAAAGTATAGAACGGGTTTGAAATGAATGAGATGAAGATATTGTGGCTCTCCATCGGAAAACAAGGATGGGTAGAATCCGAAATGAGACAGTACGGGACACACTGCGGGTGGTCAGACTGGGGGAGAAGTTGAAAGAGTATGGGCTAAAGTGGTTCGGACACGTGATGTGTAGTAGATGAGGAGTTTATGGGAAAGCAGATGATTGGGAGACCGAAGAGACGTTTCTCTGACTCGGTTAACGAGGACATGAAGGTGGTTGGAGCGTCTGCAGAGGACACCACTGACAGGTAGAGGTGGAGAGCGATAGTCCGCTGTAGCGACCCCTAAAGGGAAAAGCCGAAAGAAGAAGAAGAAGAAGAAGAAGAAAGAATGGGTTTTGAAAGGTAAAAAGGAAAAGAAGATAGTTTCAATAAGTCGTTAAGTTTGATAGAGAATAATGAAAAAGTGAACGAAAATCCACACGGGCAGGAATGACAAGAAATCACAGTTGTAGAATTGGAGGTTGCATTAGCGAAGTCTCTGAAATGGATGTCACCCAGAGTTAATAAAGTCCCAAATTTCTGATTAAATACAATGTAATAGTTTCATTCAACACCTGGAAATCTGCTCAGTGGTATTATGCAAAACCCTGAGAAAACGCCTGGGTGTTTAGGTGAAGGAACAACATACCTGCTAAAAATAAAAGAAACCAATAACCCCCAAAACTAACGGGCGATCACGTGTTTGTCGACCACATACAAACTACTAACATCAATTGAGACTGACATAACGTATTTACATCTTTAACAAAATAGGCTTTTCCCTCTCGAAAGGAAAGCGGCGCAGGATCTTATGGTTTTAAAGACAAATTGTTGATCAACAAAATGGTTCTTGAAAACGACAAGAAAAGGAAAAATAACATGAGCTGTTTTTGAATCGACAACAAGAAAGATTTTGATAGCATTCGACAAGGGATGGATATTATAATTTTTAGAACTTTATAAGGTATGACTGAGGGTAATAATTTTTCTGAAATACTACATAGAAAAATGGATGACACATTTCACCCTTACTCGTGAGAACGGAACACTAATAAGTTATAGCATCAACATCATGCAGATGATTTTTCAAGGAGATTCGTCATCTCACCTTTCACTCTGTATGTCACTCATAACCTTCTTTAGAACTGAATTCTTCAGGTTCAGGTTATGCATACATGATCGGACTTGTGCGAGTTTTCCATTTGTTTTATATGGAAGATTTAAAGTTGTACTGAAAAGATGATAATGAACTTGAGGGGCTATTGTAAATTGTCCAAGGATTCAGCGATGATATTGGTATTACGTTTAGGTTGACCAAGTGTGCCAAGGCTACTTTTAGGATACGTACGCTAGTGAAAAGTAACAATGTAAGACTTGATGAAGAGACAATAATTAAAGGTCTAGAACAGGAGGAAGTGTATAAGTACCTTTGTGTGGACAAATCCAGTAGAATTCAACACGCTACAATAAAGCAAAAAACTAAAAAAGGACCTCACAAGAAAAATCAGACTGGTTCTCAAAACTGAGATAAATTTAAAGAATAGGTTTTCTGCGATCAACACGCTAACTGTTTACGTTATCAGGTACATTGTCAGCATTATTGATTAGAATCTGAGTCAGATGAAAAGAATTGACTGTAAAATTGGAAAAATGTTGACAAGCACCATTCTAAAGTTGATGTTCATCGTCTTTACCTCCCCAGACTTCCTGAGGGAAGGGATTTGACTGAGCTGGAACTCTCCAGCAAGACAACCACGATTAGTCTTTTTAGGTACTTACATTTATCCGATAATTGGGTGCTGGAACTCGTCTTAACGCATGAGAAACGAAAAAGTCACATTCTGTTATGAGAAAAGCTAGAGAATTTGCACGGTTATTAAATCAAGGTTTGGAAATTCAGGTTAATGGAGAAATAAAGAACATCAAAAATGCTAGGAAACTAAGAGGAGTAGCAAAACAAAATGGAAAGAAGGCTATCGATGATGCATGAAAATAAAAACCTGGGCATGGCTAATATGCACTGCGAACCCAGAAGGCTGATGTGAACATTATAGTCCTGGTGTGAATGCGGAAACAAAAGGGTTTATTGTCGCTGCTTAAGATCAAAGCCTTTTTACAAGCATTCATCAGGCAAATATTGTTTGTAACGGTCCAGAGCTAAAGTGCAACCAAAGTACTGAAACTATTCACCATGCCATTTTGGGATGCACTATTCTTTCCCCACCGAATACACCAACCGACACGATCGTGTTGGCCAATACAGACAATGAAAAGTTTCCAACCTTTATGATATCGAAACATCCGATAAGTGGTATGAACATAAACCTTTACCGGTTATTGATACACCCAAAGTGACTATCCCATGGAATTTTTCAATAAGACCCAACCGAACAATACAGACTAACAGGCCAGATATTGTTATTAAGGATAAATTGAGTAAAATATGTCAAATGATTGATATGAATGTACCAGCCGATTTTGATGTATCAGCTATGGAATTTGAAAAGCTTAGTAAATATGAAGACCTTAAAATAGAAATGGCTAGAATGTGGAAGATGAAAATTAAGACGATCACTTTTATAACTGGTGCACTTCGGATGATTAAGAAGAGGACACACAAGAACGTCAATGAAATCTTAGGAAAGTTGTCGCTTACCGAAGTACAGAAGATTGTCCATAATAGCACTGCTTGTATTCTTAGAAGAGCCCTTTCCATCTGATGATGAACTATCTTGTTTAAACAATGAAAATAATTCAGAGTTTTACATTCCTATTCATTTTACGAAACCATAACTAAAAAGTCACCAAAAAGGATAAAAATAAACGGGTTAGTTTCTCAGGTTATTGGCTGTAACCCAGTGTTAAGAACTTTTTAAACCAAAGGACGAAACTGGCAGAAAATAATAATAATAATAATAATAATAATAATAATAATAATAGTAATAAGTAATAAGTCCTGTCAGGACTTATCCAAAGAGAAGAAATTTGATTAGGCTATATTTTGTATGATAATGTGATTTGTAAATAACAAAATTTAATAGTTGTTTTATACTTGGGCTCATTGTAGCTGTTCTACTTAAGTAATAATAATAATCATCATCATAATCATCTGCCCTAACAAAAAAGGATATTTAGAAAGAGATGATAAGCCATTTACTTGTATCCACTTGAAGATTTGTAAATACTACCAGATACAAGTCCCCAACAAGTGGTATGAACATAAAATATATAAAATTGCTGAAGGAAATGATTTCACAGTATTGTGGGATATGCCTATTAACTCGGACAAAGAAATCAAAGCAAACAGGCCGTATATTGTAGTCAGAGATAAATCAAAGAGTTTATGTAATTTGAATTTTATGGCTATATCATCAGAAGGAAATGTTGCAACAAAAAAAGATGCTGAAGATTGCAAAATACAAAGATCTCGAGACAGAAATCATTAAAATGTGGAACACTAAAATGACTGTCATTCCAGTTGTAATAGGAGCTGTTGGGCTCATTACAAAAGAAATAAATCAGTATGTTAAACAAATACCTGGAAATATTAGAACCGAAGAATTGCAGAAAACTCTGTTTCTTGGAAGTGTACATTTACTACGAAGAGCTTTCACCATGACTTGGGTTCAAGATCATAACTTGATCCCAGCATATTCAAAGGACTGAAGTACACAAACGTTGTTAAGGAGTGTTTTATAATAATGATGATAATAATAATAAATAATAATAGTAGTAGTAATTCTATCGGGAATGACGTTAAATTGCGTCTGCAGGCTGCAGAGGGTTAGAACCTTACCTCGGCAAGGGCCTTACGTAGGAACATATTCCTTACCTTTAGCTAAGGAATATGTTCCTACAGATAGACGTGATCCTCCTGCACGCTAATATGGTAATTCCTCGGGGTGCTCAATTTGGCCAACAGACTTGAATAAGAGATGGGACACTCTGAATCCAATCCCCTGCTTCCTGGCAGAGTATACCTCTTTAGGCAAAGGCTAGGAGAAGGTAACTTTTAATTCAAATCCCCCTGCCGCCTTGTAGGGTATACCTCCATATGTAAAAGCTAAGAGAAGAATATTTATAACATAATGTAACGTTTGGCCAAAAGCATTTTATACCGTCACGATGTATCACACGTCGCGTGGGTGAACAAGGTGCACTTTTCTCATCGAGCAACCAGGATGGGATCGAGAAACTTGCAACTGGAAGAAACTCATTTAAGATCAATGTTGATTCTACTATCTTTGACGAAGCTTAATCTCCTGGAGGAGGAGGACTGAAACCCGGCCAGGGAATACAAAAACTCGCTGCAAAGGGGCAAAGAATGAATATATACAAGTAATGAGAACCTGCTACGAAGCTAAACACCACCCCAAGGGTAGGAGCTGTATTGAAGAAGTATATGATGAAATGAAAATAAGAACAAACAGCTGCCAACGGATGAAAACAAAGTAGCCAATGTTGGCTGAGATATTATAAAAAACAAAAAACTTAACGATGATTAGCTAACCCAGATTGAAAAGGAGGTGAACAATTCTGATAAGCATATGAAAGCTCAATCCCAGGTCCCTATGATCCCTACTACAAATAGCCAAGAACAAATGGCTTGTAGTGAAGAAGACATCGAAGACAGCGTTACTTATTGTTAAGTAACGATATAGCTAACCAAGGGGTTACACCTGAAGAACAGGAAGACCAACAAGAAATAATAGAAAAGATAAATACCAAATGGGAAGAAATAAAATTCCTTAAAAGTGAAGACAAACCACACCTGCTTAAGACAGAATAAATATGACAAAAACCCCGACGAATAATAATTGAAACCAATGGTGCCGTTAAAACCACCCGAAAAGATATTTTGAAAGTTTGAATATAAGGCAAGTCATTGAACTACTCGACTCTGCTACGTCAATTGTGCAAGAGACAACAGGAATCGCGGTAAAGAAAACTATAGAGAGGAAGAACAAACCTTAACAGCATGTCTGGAAAGAAATAATTCAGATTGACCAAAAACGAAAAGAATATTTGTACCCTCTAAAATTCTAGCAGGGAAAAATGTTAACACCAAAAAGGAGCAAGCTAATAAAGGGTATGCAGTAAAGAGCAACGATGATCTGGACGCAATGTAAGAGGCTTAAACAAGTGATAGAAGTTAAAACACAGGGAGTCAACATGATGTTCCCCTCTTTTCTTAAAGTAAGTATTCATTCTTTTAGGGTTCAGAGCTTTACATGTTTTCAGCATCATCACACCTTGTTCATTTTCAGCCCCATATCCATATCCACCATTAACATTTTCATATCCACTTGAGTATTCACCTACATAACTATTAATATTACCATCTGTAACAGTATAGTCAACCTTATTCTCGGTAGTGATGAGATCCTTAACTTGCTGCTATAACTGTTTTTTCCTCTAGCCTTTCTCTACCCTTCTCTGGTACATAGACAAAAATAATTAAGCAGATATTACATTCTATAACTATTTTGACTGTCTTGATTCTGTCAGTTATTCGTTTTACTTCCAGAACATGACCCCACCACTTTTCTTCAATCATGATAACAACTCCTCCATCTGATTCATTACCTTTAAATAGATTTGTTCTTTGATTTACCAGTTTTAAACCTTCGTTTTACATCCTTTCCACCGCACGTCTTGAACGCAACAAATATCTACTTTGTTTTTTGTCAGCATATCTACCATATCGACACTTCGTGATTCATTGAGCCAACATAACAACTATCTAATCTTACGTTTATAAAGTGGTTTTAATTAATACCAGTGATCTTTCGCAGACTCAAGACTATTTAAGGTCTGCTGGAGATTGAGGGCAATTTCATTTGAGAATTCTAACATAGTTCCTAAGTTTGGTAAATACTTTAAGTCGGACACCTTTTCTGACACAACCCCTATTGTTGAGGAGAGATACCCTTTGCTTACCCCAAATCTATCCACAAGGCAGTGGGAGGTTGGGGTATTTTAAGGCGGCCTAAGCTTGCCTTCTCAGATGCCTTCATAGGATTAATGCTGCATTTTTAAAGTTTAATAACCCCCTGTTAAACCACAGCACCCTTCACCATCTCCGCTGTTGTCACACAACTAACTTAGTACTGCATAGNCGCAGACTCAAGACTATTTAAGGTCTGCTGGAGATTGAGGGCAATTTCATTTGAGAATTCTAACATAGTTCCTAAGTTTGGTAAATACTTTAAGTCGGACACCTTTTCTGACACAACCCCTATTGTTGAGGAGAGATACCCTTTGCTTACCCCAAATCTATCCACAAGGCAGTGGGAGGTTGGGGTATTTTAAGGCGGCCTAAGCTTGCCTTCTCAGATGCCTTCATAGGATTAATGCTGCATTTTTAAAGTTTAATAACCCCCTGTTAAACCACAGCACCCTTCACCATCTCCGCTGTTGTCACACAACTAACTTAGTACTGCATAGTAATGCTGGAAAGCGACATTGACCCCCCTGCCCTGTGTAGTCAAATTGTCCTGATAATTATACTAGGCACTGAATATTATTGTCAGTCAGTGGCGTAGCGCCACAGGACCTATGACCTCTGATCGTAATTGATTGGTGGGGTACACGAACTAGTTTTGCCTGGTAATTATGAATGGGCTAGATAAAAAAAATCCCGCGCCAACCGCAGCCTTGCCAGTCAATTGCATGGCCTTAACCAGTTGTGCATGTCCCGAAAGGGCTAACACATCACACATTTCCGTTTAACTGACGGGAGAAGTGAGCGTGGATCTCAGGTTCTGAAAGGCTGAGTACCGAGTTCGCACTTGTTACTTAGTCCTGAGGTCTTAAGTGAAGCCTCGCCACGGAGACCGTTTTAAGCAGAATGGGTCACCTAAACTGGGAAACCAAAACAGGCCACACCAGCAAGGTCATGCGCCGTTTTAATTTTTATCAATATCGTGCATACGTGGGTGTGATGCATGCATCCAGGTTACCCTTATCGGGCTGGGAGTCGAATGGGTCTGCTGGGGTTCTACCCCTGAGTCCCTTGTGGGCTCGTATTGCTCCGCCACTCAATAATAATAATAATAATAATAATAATAATAATAATAATAATAATAGTAATAATAGTAATAATAGTAATTAGGGATTGACTGCAAAAGTATGCAATTATTGTTTAGCCATGGAAATCAAAAAGGTTTTCATTTTGTTGTTAAGGAAGCAAAATGGTTTGGGCGAGAGCTAGACCATGATTTGGAAATTAAGGTGGAAGGGGAATTGAAGAATACTGAAAAATGCCTGCAAATTAAAAAGATTAGCAAGAAAAAAGGGAAAGGAGGTTATCGACAATGCCTGGACGTTAAAGCTATTGCATGGCCAATACTCACCTTGAAGCCAAAAAAGCTGATGTTGATTTAGTAGACACCCATTAGTGGCAGAGGAGTGCTGGTCTGAAAGCAGATACGGAAGGGTTATTGTCGCTGCTCAAGATCAAGCACTCCTTACGAGCAATTTTCAGGTGAATGTGATTCATAATGTTGCAGACAAAATGTGTAGGTTCTGTAACAAAAGTACTGAAACCACTGACCATCTCATTCCAGGCTATTCCATGCTTGCAACAAATGAGTATACAAACAGACTCAATCGTGGCGGTCAACATATACACTGGAAAATCTGTAACCACTTTGACATCGAAACTAGGGACAAGCGACATGAGATAGACCTTTACCTGTTCTTGACAAACCAAACGTAACTATTCTGTGGGACTTCCCGATAGGAAATGACAGAACCATACAAGCTAATAGGCCGGACATTGTTACCAAGGACAGGCTGAGTAAGACATGTAAAATGATTCATATGAGTATACCATCTGGCAACAATGTGTCTGCAAAGAATTTGAAAAGCTCCTTAAAATTATAAGGACCTTGAAATTGAAGTGTCGAGGATGTGGAAAATAAAAGCAAAAACAATTCCAGTCATAGTTGGGGCACTTGACATGCTTAAAAAGGGAACGCAGAAATATATAAACGATATCCCAGGAAAATTATCACCACAAAAATACAAAAAATAGTGTTAATTAGCACTACCCATATCCTTAAAAGAACTCTTTCCATCTGATAAAAAACCAATGACTCCTGTACATCATATACTGTATATTGAATTGTTCACCTTTATTTTGATTCCAAATTTTTTACCTGATAATATTGTACCAATTTTTTCGCATTTCAAGTACCTTTGCCTTTTATGCAATTTCTTATACACATCTTAATACCTTCAAACATAAAAAAGAGAAACGTCAAGGAAGCATACATACACCAACGGCTTGGTACTTAATGTTTTTGGTAATAACTTGGTGATATAAAGTTCTCAAACAAAAGTACTTATTTAAGAAAAATAGATAAAATAATAATAGTAATAATAATGATTGTTAATACTTTTTAATAGTTGTTTTATTAGAGAAAGAAAGCAAGCCATGTTGGATCATATAAAGAAGGATAGATATGACAGGTTAGCATTTGAGATAAAGCAGTTGTGGTCAATAAACGGGTGGTTGTCATTCTAATAATAGTTGAATGGTTTGGGGACAATGAGTTAAGACCTTGAGAACTTTATTAAACAATTAGAAATTACGAAATGATTGAAACAATTACAGAAAACAACACTACTACTAGGGGCAGCCATATTACGTCGGACGTTGCTTGAAAAATAAAGGTGTTATCTTAATTTACAGGCAAAAAAGAGCTAGCACAATGCTGCATCTCCAGCTAAGTAAGAGAAGGTTTCCATGGAAGACAAACAAGTGATGAGAGATTATACGCAAAAAGGTCTGATGGTGGAAGAGGGCTTAAGAGTTTTAAAGACGTGTATGAAGAGACCAAAACAAGAGTAGCATGTTATATGGCAACATCGAGTGACAATTGCATCAGGGTAGCATGGAAACATGAAATGAATAAAGAGTATCCCTTATTGAAGAGAGATGCGGAAGCAGCAGTGAAAAGGGTGGCTATAGATGTAACATTTGATGGAGGACATGTAACAATTTGTCAAGAGAGATTTGGTGATTGGAAGGAGGCGAAATGAAAAGCTGAAGAAGCAGTTACATTCAGGACAAAAAGGAAACCGCGAAATAAGGTTAGCAGAGAAACCACTGCAGAGCGAGATTACTTTGAGATACGAGAAGGAAGATTACGTATGGTTTAAGTGCAATACAGATCCAAGAAAAACGGCATAAATATTCACTTTACAGGAGCAGATGGTGGAATCAAGAGCGTGGAAGAAGATAAGAAGACTCATTGATCCCGATGAATGTAGGTTGTGTGGAGAACAGCGAGAGACAATACAGCATNGAAGAAGCAGTTACATTCAGGACAAAAAGGAAACCGCGAAATAAGGTTAGCAGAGAAACCACTGCAGAGCGAGATTACTTTGAGATACGAGAAGGAAGATTACGTATGGTTTAAGTGCAATACAGATCCAAGAAAAACGGCATAAATATTCACTTTACAGGAGCAGATGGTGGAATCAAGAGCGTGGAAGAAGATAAGAAGACTCATTGATACCGATGAATGTAGGTTGTGTGGAGAACAGCGAGAGACAATACAGCATCTCCTGTCTGGATATAAAAAACAGGGAGGTTGAGGAGGTTGAGGAGGTTGAGGAGGTTGATGAGGTTGATGCAATTTATTAGCGTAATTTTTATTCATAACTGCCCCTATTTTTGTAATAACCAGTATTTGTTTTATTTTTTATTTTTTGTTAATGGTTGTGGAAATAAGATTTTATTTCAAATGCCAAAAATACAAATCCCTATGAAAATAAATGCCTGAAAGCAAATTTTAACTAACCAAATTGAATGTTTAAACGTTAAAGCCTTTGTGTCTTTTGCTTTATTATGATCTATTCACCTTACAAAATTATTCATACTAATGTCAGATAATTGTTTCTTTCGCAGCTTTCACTATGTAGCTACTCTCTAAATTTTCAGGTTTACAAACGCAAACTAGCTTTTTACAGAAAACAGATGGTCAGAAATCCTTTTGAGAAATTTGCTGTATTTTGATATTAACCACTTAAATCCAAGTATGTTGAAGAAAATCGTACGTTTAATGTATCGTGCCGAGGAGGTGTTGTATGTGGTCCTTGGTTTACATAAGGATTGATTTGACTTAAGTATGGAGCCACGCAATGTTTAGTCGCCGACAATCGTGCCAATATTTATTCTTGTGTGGAGATGAATATAAAGCGACACGCGATTTTAATGGGTTTGAATACACAGAATTTCATTTAGCAATTTTGATAATTGATGATTGATTGGTATTTCCTTGAGACCTTACCTAATCAAAGCGTCAGAATTAACTACTATTGGTATCTGCGCGTTATCCACTCACATATTTGTCGGTTAGTATATCCGTTACTTTGATCTGATTATTACTAGGACTACCTTTGTTGTCGCTGTCGTCTGTGGGAGTCTGACATTGATACGAAAGATCCCCGGGCGTTAAATGATCCATCAAAATGTGGGAAGTTATGAGAACAGAATTATGTAGATGACACCATGTGCATAAAGTGAAGCTTACCTTTCCTTAGCCAGATCTTCTGTCAGTCACGAATTTAGGAGATTTTTGCAATTTAATGAGTATGGGGGGTGGGGGTGGCTTCACGTCCTGGACATTAACACCATCAAGATATGCGATAAATGTAGTGGTGATGCTCATGTATTGTCGCCAAACGTTTAAAGAGATACTGCTGATGCACTTAAAACACCACGTTATTAAGTTATTGCTAAAACCCTTGAAAATGAAGTTTGGTTCAGGTCATAGTTAGTATAATCCGAAGTGCAGATGAAGTTAAATTTTGGGAACTAAGCACTAGGGCCTGTATCAACGGCTAGAATGTCAAGGAAGTGATTCCTAGTTTGCTGCTTTGCGCTACAGGTTTAAAACCAAACAACATAGAAATTTGGATAGTCCTAATAAAAGGTAAGTACAAGAGACTATTTGAACTCAGGTATAGTTATTTTCGTTTTTTGTCAAATCACATCGCAAATCTTCATAATTTGGGACCAGTAATACCACAGATGGTATCAGGTTAATGTAACGGAATACTAGATTTGATTATTGTGAAAGTGAAGCTCATGGGGGTGTATTAAAAATCTTTCTTGGTAATAACGTTGGCTGATGCTGACAAGCTCGACATGGCCCCAATGGTGGTAATTTGTTGGTATTCATTAGGGGTTTCAGAGGAAGTATAGGGTTTTTTATTCTAATCGCTATCTACAATGCAAGTGCTGACCAGAGCTCCACAACTAATTGATGTCTTTCATTTTTTCTTCAACGTCCTATAAGAGCTTTATGCATGTTTCTGAAGTTGAACCAGAAGGAAGAATTTTGGAGTGCAAATTTTAATTTGGAAACAACACTGAGATACCACTTGGGTCCGACTTTATGATTCTACACACACACGACGAAAAGGATATGGTAGGACCTGTCCTGAAGTTGATTAATATGCTGATATGAGACTTAATGAATGCGCTCAACAACTGAATAAGAAAAGGAAAGTAATTAGTACGGGGCAGTCTTCAACCGACTTAAACATACAACTGACCAGCTGTAGCGTCCAATTTTGTATTATACACGGATTTACAGTGGTGTTACTTTGAGAATGACAGCGACAAGGTGAAATATCGTTTTAAGATTTGTGGTACTATTGAACTTATGGGGCAACGAAAGAGTTCATTGATGGAATTGATTGAGTAAAGTCAGAAACAATTAGAGCAGGGGCAAAGACAAGAAGTAAGAGAAGAAGGAGGATATAGAGATAGAGATGTAGTTGGTAATATAGGTAAAGTAAATGATGAGTTCACATTTTAAAAGTAATTGTTTTCAGCACCATAGAGGTAACTGTTTTGACTTTAAGGTTCAAGATATAAAACTGGCCTGATAACACATATGTATTACAAAAATGTCTGTTTAAAGTAAATGTTATGTCCGTCTTTACTTTGGCTAATGCAAGCTCAAGTTAATTGTGGACTAAACGCCCCAGAATTTTTATGCCTTTCAAATTCATATTCATGAGTAAATATCTTTGAATGCATACGACTTCCAGTGGTTGATTTCTGGTGTTTACGAATTCGACACTGAAACAAACGCAGAAACTTCTTCTTAATTGTAGTCTTACAGGAGCTAAAATGCCCCGAAATTTCAGTGCTTTGCTGGATTTTGTAAAATTGTGTGCGAAACTTTTTATTTAAATGGATATTACTACTACTTGATGATTATTTCCTCCTATTTTTATATAAAGGTATATCCCAGAGGAATTATTGGTTTTGAAAACAAACTTAGCACAAAAGAAGGAAAAATTAATCTTAAGAAAGAGAAGCTGATTGCCCCCTTTCTTCTTTCGTCACGGCGTCATTCCAACTTTCAGCAATGCACTATTGATGTCGTTCATCACGGAGAAGTATTAAGAAGAGCAACAATAGAAATTCAGAAGTTTTTCTATTCATTCAGAGATTTTGAAGCCGAACAGGTCATTATTCTGTCATGGAGCCATCGTCAGGTAAGAGTTAAAATATCATGTTAGCTTATAGTATTGGTATACAGTATTGTCAGTTAGTTGTTAATTGTACTATCGACCACTAGCAGCCTTATTAAGCTGTCTTGTGGCTAAAATTTTTAACTAAACCAGTTACAATATCAAAGGAGAAAAGTTATACATATATTTAGATAAAACATCTAATAAAATACACAATCCGTCACATGGAAACCTTTCGATTTTCAACCAACGTATTCATATACAATCAACCTCGGAGAGGTATTAAACGATGCTGGGATTGGCTATGATACACCCTCATTTATCTAGATTTTCAGTGTCTCAAGTAATATATCTGGTATTTATTTTTAGGTAGTAAATGGATTATAAACTAAAACCGGCCAAGTATCAAGGCTTCTACTTTTTATCCTAAATTATATACATATATTGTCGCAGACTGTACATCGACAAAGATCATTCTCACGAACGTCTGACTGGCTCAGTTCTTGAATATTTAATACTGACTTAAAAAACAGTGTTTTATTTACTCATTTATACCCACATATAGAGTGTTTTGCAGACTCAATAATATTCCAAACGTGTCAGGAGGTTTATAAGCAGTATTGCATCAGAATAAACTGACGTAAGTTATATGGAATATTGAATTGATCTGGTAATATGCTACATAAATATATCATAATTTGTACACAGTATGTTGTCTTAATAGGAACTGTCGTCTAGGTTCAGTCTTGCACAAGATCAAGTGAGTTTGTGACTACGCTTATAGCTGTATCCTGAACTTCTCGACACCTTCCTTTTGTTTGGTATTGAAGGTAGCAAATACTGTTCATGTCGTAATAGGAGAATCGGAGTTCTCCGCCTGGTACCCAATAAAACAGCTGCCATTGCCGCCATATTTCGTCGCATTATAAATGCGTGACTGGTACCCAATCGCAAGGTAGCTCTGAAGGATACAGATGCCTAATCGCGCGTTCCACTGTTGGCTTGACATCTCTTGACCTTACTGTTTGTCTCCTTGTCTTCCTTAATGATGAGCGAAATTCCAACCTTAACGTTGGATTTGTTCCCACTGTGTTGCTGGTGGTGGCGTTCAGCACTTGCACATTTGTATCGTGCGAAAGAATGAAGATCATGAGCAAATTGGTTCTGAATTGTGGAACTTGTATTTCATCCTCCAAATACGTAAATGGCCTTTGTTGAGAGTCCCATGTAAGAAAAACTAATAAAACTTGCTTCTATAATCACGTTGAACCCTCACTGGTCTTGTGTAGTAATTCTTGGTTAGTCCTATGATCCTTTTAAAATGCCCAACCAACCATGGGGTTCTGTTTAGGCTGAGTTTCCACTTCCTTTGTTGCTTTGCAAAAAAGTAGTGTAGTTGTTCATTTTTCATCACTTTGCGTAGCCAGGTCACTCCAGCAACATTTATACAAAACCTACCAGAGTAAATTTTCTGCAGTTGACCACTTGCTGGAGAGAACCTCAAAGTTTGGAAGTAAGTCAAGATATACTGGATGGTGTAAACTGGAACTGTACAGGAGTATAAAACCTTGCTCTCGATATTTGTTGACCTTACAATAAAGTAGTGACCTTTCGTAGTTTTTCCCTGTCACTTGGAACGATCTTTTCCCTTTAGTTTGATCTCTGGGGAAGTTCCGGATTGGCGGAGCAGGACAAGCGGTTGCTGTAAAACGTACACATCCAAAATATGGCATGATGACTTTTTTTTATGAGGTAGTGAATACTCAGTATTCAGACGTTTTCTCACAGATGAATCATCACATAACCTATACGCCATGAAGTGTTTTGAGAAGGGCCTTTCTAATAAAACTCTTGTTAAAAACGGCTTCGGTAACAAGTGTATCGGACACTGTTCAAATATATTTCCAAGGCAGACGTAGACTCCGACCTTGCTTTGTTCCACGTGGTTTGCCAACCTCAAATTGCTTAGTGTCAACATAAGCAGCTTGTGTTTTCTTGATCCCGCATTACTTTGCACTCATGATCTCTGCCGTCTGGATTTATCCCGATAGTCGATCTTACTTTTGATGTCATGGGTTAAATCCAACTTGTTGAAACAATTTGATAAAGCTCAGTACTGCCCATAGATGAAATTTTTTCAGACGTTCACGCAATTCGTTTCCCGTTGCGACTACAATGGCGAGCACGTCTTGCATTTGCCTACTCTTGGCTTCAGTTTCTTCAGCTGGTTGAATGATGGCATCAACTGGCCACGAGTCTTAGTCAGATAACTAGGATAAACATTTTAATTATTACTTTCCCAGATGATCACCACAGCAGCGTTGGCTTTCTATATCGAGAAGTTTTGATTTCTACTAACGTTACAAGTGATTTCCTGTTTTGGTTTCATTTTTTGTACTTATTTAGTACCAATTGTTTGTTCAAATCATCCCGTCGTTTCCTATAAAATACTGCAATCTTATCGAATTAACACACCCTCTCAATTATTGGCATCTTGGTTAAGACTTCTCTTTAAACTATGGATCGAGTTTGTCACCATGTATGATACATCCTCGGTATTATCAGGTTTTTCATGCTTAGGTGAGATCTTCTGTTCAGCAGCCCTTGACTAATGCTACATTCCTTGAAAAGCAAAAAAGTTGCAGCAAAGATACCAATGTTGCTTGCATCAGTCAAAGTGTGGGTATCACTGTACTTGACTGGTTTCTTGTAGGATGAGATTGTATAAAGTATTTCAAGCAATGATAGCAATCTCTGCATCCATTTCTTCCATCGGTTACGAAAAAATAGTGGTACCGGTGTATCCCATCCCGGTTTCAAATTGTTAGCGTCTCGAAATAGTTGGTTGTCCTCAAGCAGAACTATTGAAATCAATTTCCCTCTCTTGGTCATCTCTTCTCCCGTGTCCACAGTTTGCACTATCTGCACCCTGGTTCCAAGCAATCTCAGAATGAAGCTTGTGCAGTTTACATTTAACTCCTGCTTGGTAGGACCATCACTGCCATCACTGTTGTTTGACTCCAGACTTTCCAGAAATAAGCGCCACAAATGAAGATCTCCGCCGTCAAAGATGGCAGTGCACTCATTCTTGAAGTCTCTCACCTTCTCTTCAGTTTCACCTCTGCTGATCATGTCGTCCAAATCGAGATCCTTTAGAATTTCTTCTCTAGTTTCAGAATATTTGACTTGATTGCTATCAAATTGAAATTTTATGATTCCACCAAGTAAGAAGGAAGATTGGATTGATCCTCAAATCTCCCTCGTTACAGTAACGTTTTCAAACAGTTTGTCTCGTATACAGTAGAAGCAGTGGCTGCCTTGATCATTTGGGGATGATTTCGAGAGATACGTTTCCCATCGTAAGGCTCAAGCCTGACGATTGGAGAAGTATCCCTCGAAACGTAGCTCAGAAGAAGCCTGGGACCCACGACATGATAAATATCCTACATCAAGCGAAAACTTGTTATCACTGCTAAGTAGTACTACTTAAACGATCTGTTTCAGAAATCGATGAGAACTTGTTCTTCCTTAAAGTTGCTTGTAAGCCTAAAGTTCCAAAAGCCTTTTAAAGTTGGTCTAATGAACAAGAGAAGGCTCTTTCACACATAACTCCTCGCCAAAGTAACAACACCAATAAGACTTTTTTGTGCTAACAATGAGTTTGACGCAAGCTATTGAGTAATCAAACTGTTTTAACAAACAATTGTAATAACACTGTTTTTATATCCAGTTCTACTGTTTTTGTAACCAATTCCATTGTTTTAAACATTCCCTCGTTACCTTAGATTTGTTATTAAACTTTTAAGGTGTGGTTGAGTTCAGTTCTAATTCTTGCATCTACTTTGTCTTGACTTCGTTCTCGCAGCACTTTCATTCCTATGCACTTGTTGTTCTTCTTTGTAATAAATATATACATGAAAGTAGTTTTTTCCTTGGATACCTAGATTGTGAATCCCTTTTGATTATTTGACTTGAATATTTTACACTCTAAGATCAGTTTCCATCGCTTGGCTAAACCATTTCTTGCTCAGCCCTTTCTTCATAGTTCCATATACCTAGTAGCTTTATGCTGTGTCTGTTGCTTTTTAGTGACAATAGTATTTTGTAACATTTCTCTCTCGAAGCGACTCCAAGTGATACACGCAAAGAATTTTCTTTCAAGAGAATAAAGAAGGTACACCCTTTGAACACATAGAACCCACAATCCATCTTTGATGCGTTAATGCATTTTTTGTCACATGTCATTGGACAAGAAATAGGGCAATTAGAATAGAGCTGAACTTTATAGCTGGAACCAACGTGCGTATTGTGTTTTTGTTTAATTTTATTCCGTTCCAACATTGCATAATTGGCGCCGATTTCAGACCAAAAATGTTTTTTTTAAATAAAAAATATCTCCTTATGGCTGCGGAGAATGTTAAGATGATTGAAGACTGTTTTGTTAACTTGACTCAGAATGTTCTATGCGTAGTCGCTTTATAACATTTAATTTTCATAGGCTTTTTTTCAAATGCATCATAATTGAAGCTGTTGTTACAAGACTCAAAGCAGATAATGCAATTTTAGTCAGTTTTAAAAAATACAATAATTCTCCTAAAGAGATGTAGATTTTGCAGAATAGAAAGTATAACAACTCAGTAATATAAAATTTAGTTGCTAATGGAACCAAGGAAATGGCGGTAATGAGCAACGTGAAGCCGCTTTATTGAAAATCCAGCGTTAAACGGATTCCAGATTCCTAGGAGGATCTGGCAAAGGAAAGTGTTCTTAAATCCAGTAACGTATGTTCACCCAAGTCTTAACGTTGGTAGTCTGGAAGAAGTAAGATTAGTATTTAAACTATAAACTGTCATATATAATCAACACCAAGGACAGCTAAACGTGTTAAAAGGGACATCTAACAAAACTAATTCGCTTAATCAGTACAGATTTAAATATATAAGAGGCAGTATAACTCTTCCATGTAATTGCTGTTCAATAAAGATTATCTTACAGCGGTGTTACAACTTATGTGATGAGCATTCCTTTCTTTACAAAGTACAAAAAAAGACTATAATTGACTATGATTGCTCGGATTTCAATTGCGTCGCCTTGTTCTTGATGGCTGTTTTATCCATGGTCATATGTTTGTTTAAGAGAGTAACGTGTAGATAGATCTCAGAAAAGCTCAACTCATTAAAAAAGTTTTGTTTTCACTTCATCAATATTTTGAATAGAGTGCCACTGAAGAAAAATATATTGCAGGAAATTGTTTTTCCTTAGTCAAAATTTAAACTCTTGATATAGTTTATTGGTTTAAACCCCCATTGGTCATTTACATTCTTATAGTGGTATAGTGTAGTAATACTGCATTAAACTAGTAAATACTTTTCAGTGACTACAATTATGTGACCTCATTCGGTTTACATAAACGGAATATCTCATTCTGGCAAACTAAAGCCTTGAAACTATGCCACGTGGAAATTTTCCTGCTTGAGAAACCTCAAAGAAAAATTCACAATTATTAATTTAACGGGAGGGAGTTTTCCAAATAAGATATTTCTGAGGTGGAAATAAGATAATAAGAAGGCATGTTCTTGGGAATTTTTAGAGTACTAGTTTTTTAAAAGGGAATTTCCAAGAGCCCAACTATAAATTTTTGGAGACGTTTGTATATGTATCTATTGGCTCCACACAGGGACAGTTGTGTATATACAACTATATGTTGATATTAGGCCTGTCCATGGTGACTAAACTAATTTTTAAAAAGTAATACTTCCTGCATTACTTTGCAGTTAAGGTCAACGAAAGTACTCATTTTGATTTCTGTACTCTGTTCCAATTCTTTTTCATTTAATTTTTTATGTATTTAGAGTAGTTGCTTCCATACTAACACTTTAATGTATCTGAGCAGCTTTGCAGCCTAATACTCGAACTGATTTTCTGAAATTTAAAATTTTTAATGATTTATAGACCTAAGAAATAACTAAAAATTGAAGCGATATTCGGAAAATGCATGAATTAGTACATTTAAAGTGCAAGAATTTAAATACTTGGGATCGACACTGAAAAGTAGTGGGGACTGTGACCGAGAAGTGCAGAGGAAAGTGCAGGCGGGGTGGAATGGGTGGCGAAAGGTGACGGGGATCTTGTGTGACAGGAATATGCCAATAAAATTAAAGGGGCGGTCCATAGAATGCTGGTACGACCAGGAATGATGTATGGCATGGAAACAGTTCCAACGAAGAAGCAAGAGAAGAGAATGGAAGTGAGTGAAATGAGGATGCTTCGATTTTCAATTGGAAAGACCAGAATGGACAGAGTGAGAAATGACACAGTACGAGAAACGCTCGGAGTGGCCAGGTTGGGAGATAAGATCAGGGAATCAAGGTTGAGGTGGTTCGGCCATTTGATGAGAAAAGATGAGAGTTATGTAGGAAGAAAAGTGATGGAAATGGCCCCACCCGGAAAGAGGAAGCGAGGAAGGCCAAAGAGGAGGTTCTCTGATTCGGTGAACGAAGACATGAGAGTGGCAGGTACATCAACCGAGGATACCTCTGACAGACAGAGGTGGCGAGCATTGATCCGCTGTGGCGACCTTTAACGAGAGAAGTCGAAAGAAGAAGAAGAAGAAGAAAGCTGAAACGAACAAAACAAGAAGTTTGATCCCTGACAGGTTTATCACTCAAAGACATAATATATTTTTTCGAAGGAATAGTGTCTCACGTAAAAAAGTAGTGGTCTCTTGAGTAGTATGACTGCGTCTCAGGTACGCACCCGGTATGAAAATGGTTTCAAAACACCAAACTCTAAGCCTTAAATAATAAATCATAAGTAATAAGGTGACGTTCTTATTTTTACTTCAAGCAAAATTTGTTGCGAGCTTAAACTCAATGTAATATTAAATTAGGTAAATTGGCATTCTGAGCATTTTTTGGAGCATGTCAGAGAATTGTCTGGTGATGTAAGAGGTGAGAAATCAGACTTTCGAGAAGTCGGGCAAGGGCCTTTTATTTTAAGAAGTAAAAAGGAAAAGGCTGTGGGAAGAATGAAGTGGAGAAAAGAAGAACGGGTGATTGGGTGTGAATATTGAAATGGTGGAAGCGGCAAAAGAGTTTGCAATAGTAAAGATTACTGATCAGAGAAATAAGATATGTGATACGGCTAACATTCCGGAATGGATAGAAGAATCAGAATTTATTGTAATACCTAAAAGGGGAGAAGCAACAGAGTGTGGTAAAAATAGAACAATAAGCATGATGAGTAGGGGTGGCAAAGATTGCATTGAAGCTGATGGATAATTGCTTTAAGTGCACAGTTTGGTTGTAGAAAAGAAAGAGGGACTAGGAATGCAATTTTTATGCAAAGAACAATTATTGAGAGGGGAATAGAGAAGTAAAAAGATTTGGTTATATCTTTTGTTTACTTTGAAAAGGGATTCGACATGGTCTAGAATGAGGTATTGGTGCAAAAATTGAGAAGGTTGGGAGCACATGCTTCTGGTTTAAGGTTGATAACCAATTTGCACTGGGGACAGAGAGCTTTGGTCAAGGTTGAAAATAATAAAAGCGAATGGGTAAAAATAGAGAAGGGAGTGAGACCGGTTTTTGTGATGTTACCGGACATATTCTCACTATGTTTACAGGCTGTCATGGACAAAAAGGAAGGTGTAAAAGGGGAAGGAACAAACATAAATAATAAAATATATACAGATGACACAGTATTGCAGACACAGAAGTACGTTTGCAGAGACTAAGTGACAAATTGAATATAGAATGTAAAAGAATGGAACTGAAGATCAATATCAGTAAAACAGAAGTGATGGGTGTAACTGTGAATAGAAGAGGTCGGACAGTGGAGGAGGTTAGATCGTTCAGGTGTCTGGAAAGTTTACTAAATGAAGATGGTAAAAATGTTGATGAAATGGATGGAGAATTGCAATAAGTAAAGCTGACTTTGGATAGATGAGAGGGATACTGGCAAACACGAGCCTGAGCATCTGAGATCCGGTTTAGAGTCCTGAAGAGCTGTATTTGGCCCACAATGCTGTATATATGTGAAAGTTGGACTATAAACAGGGAGGCGGCAGAAATGTGGTTCTTCAGAAAAATGATTAGGGTTCCATGGGTGGCAACAAAAATAAACAGGAGGTGTGAAAGATGACTGGTATGAGAGGAGAGTTGATAACTGTGGTAAAGAAAAGGCAGTTTGGGTTTCTGGATCATACCTTGAGAAGAAATGGTCAACAGAGTATTTCCCTTCTAGGAATAATTGAGAGAAAGTGGGCATGGGGAAGACAGACACTGAAGCACATGGATGAAATCAAGGAGGTAACTAGAATTAAAAAGATAAAAGGAGTGGTGACATTCACTAGAGGGGCATGGAAATCCATTATGGCTAACGTAATCCTAGACACACCACTGCGGTAGGTAGCTAGGTAAAAAGATACAGTGGAAAAACTGCATATGTATTCTCTTACTTACCAGCTTCACCACTTACTAATTTATACTTTCGCCACAAAACTCTTTAGTTTTGTTAAAGTCGTTAAAGTCCAGCAAGTACAAACTATGCCCACACTCCCCGATACTCCGATAATTCCCCGCAATGTTTCCAGCGAATGTTTCCCGAATATGTAAAATTTATTTTTTTATATTTAGAATGGTTTGGTTTATATATATATATATATATATATATATATATATATTTATTTATAAAAGGTGGAAACGGGGGAAAAAATTAAAAGACACGACAGCAGCTTCCATTTTCGTTTTTCTACTCATCAGGCAATATATAGCGTAAAATTGTAAAATTTGTATGTTACAAAGGAACTGGAACATTTGAGTTAATTCCAAATACTGAGTTATGCTGCAATATATATATATATGTATATGTATATTTGTGTATNCACTCCCCGCTACTCCGATAATTCCCCGCAATGTTTCCAGCGAATGTTTCCCGAATATGTAAAATTTATTTTTTTATATTTAGAATGGTTTGGTTTATATATATTTATAAAAGGTGGAAACGGGGGAAAAAATTAAAAGACACGACAGCAGCTTCCATTTTCGTTTTTCTACTCATCAGGCAATATATAGCGTAAAATTGTAAAATTTGTATGTTACAAAGGAACTGGAACATTTGAGTTAATTCCAAATACTGAGTTATGCTGCAATATATATATATATATATATATATATATAGATATATATATATATATATATGTATATGTATATTTGTGTATGTGTGTGCGTTTGTGTTTATTGATGCATGCTGAGCAACTGAAGGGTCGAAGTAGACTTTAAATGGAGTAAAAACATTCAGAGGTTCAACAGTTTACCGATGAGCTGCTGAACAGTGAAGTACCTGACTGCAGATTAAACTGTGCATACATACAAACTTATATATTTTACATATATGTATTTTTCAGCATATTTCAGTCTTTAAATGTAACTCAACGTGTACTTGTAGCTTACCTAATTTTTTTTCAACTTTAATATGATTGGTCTAACTGAAATATAAGGAAACGAACTTTGCTAAACTCTGTCGTTCTGATGGTATTAACTGTATTGGATTTTTTTTAGCGCCTTATTCATCAGTCTGTTATCATAACAAATGGGAAGCACACCTTCCTACAACTAATGTACAAAGACGAGAGAAAATTAGTCAGGAGAAAAGCACAAGCTGGAATCAGCATTGGGGACGCAGTAAGGTATAAAGTATTGTGATGATTACGTAAATACGTAACAAATTTTCGTACTGTATATAGCTTAAAACGTTATTCATTTCAACTTGGTGACGTCATTTAATGTATTATCACTAAGGAATAATAAGAATAATATGTATTGGATTGGGTATGGCTGTAGTAACGACAATATTATTTTGGATAAGTAAGGTAAGAAAAGGTCATATCATTTGATGTTGTCAGTCAATTGTAGCAGTTTCATTTTGGATATTGAAACAGAAGGAAAAAGAAATTCTTTTAAAATATAATTACGTTTTTATTTATTGATAAATAATTGTCTTAAGTCTCTCGAGCCCACAGTTTTATCTACAGAATTTTAAGCTTATTTGTAGCAACGTATTTTATTTTATCCCAAGAGACCAATAGACTTAACATTATATTTGTTTAATCTTGAAAGTGTTTTCTGACCTGTTTTACAATTACGTTATTGAAAAGAAATACATGTAGCTTGTGACGGCTTTAATATTTATGTCTGATTTGTTACTTGTTTTAAAAATTTCATTGTGGACTCCTTACTTGAGGATTTCAATGCTATCGTGCGAAGTAATGTGCTTTATTTTCACAAATTTCTTTAGGTGTAATGGTGCCTCCCATGCAAGAATGGTATTTGATAGTATGCAGTGTGACTTATTTGTGTACTTCTTAACATATCGCTTACTTTACTAGAAAATTAAGGACTTGGAAAACAACTGTTTAGAATTGATTGCAGTAGAATACACGCATGGTCATGGAATAAGTATAGAAGGAACTGTACTTGGTTTTACAACTACGACAAGTTATGAATGACAAAACGTAGTTTTAGTTGTAAATCCCAAGGATTTTATCCTTATTTTGGGATAATTCAACCGGGGATAAAAATGATAACGACGACGACGATGATGATGATGATGATGATGATGATGATAAAACAGTTTACTATAGATGTTCATTTTCTTTCGTTTTCCTGCAAGCCTGCTCGAAATCACTTTATTTCAACTTCGATAGGTAACTGTGAGCTGTCAAAATGTCAGTCAGTCTAAAGCATCAGATTATGCTAATAGCCATTGCTCAGCAAAAATTAACCCAGATTTGAACTATGGGTACAGGATATAGAAATCTGTAACGAGCACTTTCTTCCCAAACGTTTTTTAAAATAGGGGTTTTTTATTTTATTTTTTTGGGGGGGAATTAGGGGGGATTCAAAATCCTACAAGTCATAATCTTCCTAAATGTATTATAAACGAAAGTGGTCAAAAACATTAAAATGAGATAGGGGAGCAACTATCGATATATGGCAACAGTACTTCACCTAAGAACGGATGATACATTTATAGAGTGTCCTATGGCGTAAGGTACTTTTTTTACACGATAGAAAGAACCAGCATTTTTAGAAGGACAGTTACCAATGGATTTAATATAAGATGCAACTGGAGAAAACGGCAAACCTAGGAAGTTCACTTTAAATTGGCAAATAGGTCCTTGTTGGTCTTACAGTTAAGTGGTAAAAATATTGTTTTTAGATTTTTGTAGGCCACGGACTGAATTTGATCACTTAAATGGGTGCCTTAAGATACTGAAAGGTGCTCTTTTATTTTCTACCTTTGGCAGAAACTATTATGTATCCTACGCAGTTTGAAAACGAAATGGGTATCGAAGTCCTTTCACAAGAGTTTATTAAGAATTAAATGTATTAAAGTCGGTATTTTATATATATTTTATATATTTTCACTGAAACGGTATCTGTAGACAATACTATAACTACTGGTTCAATGAAAAGAATTCCTGCTGTTACTTCTGTAACCGTATTCCTGTAACCGTTACTACTCCTACTACTATAACTACCACCGCACATATTAATTCTATTACTATTTCTTATATTACATGAACTACCATTACTACCAATGTTTCAACAACAACACTTTGTCAATATCATGAAGAGCTTCCTACTGCAATGGCTCTATTACCACTGCTACTATTACTTCTGCGTATGCTGTCAATAATACTACGGAGGCCAGCGAAGGAAATAACAGTTTGTTCAATAACTATGTAGAATGGAATATTATAGCATGACTGATATGAAAATAGACAAGCTCAGTAGGAAAAACGTGTGAGTTAACTAAAGAAATTGTTTCTCTAAATTATTCTGTACTTTAATTACAATAGCTATTACTAAAAAAATGAAATTTCACAAGCAGTTATTTAGTGACTAATAAACTAGTTTGATGCTATTTTTCTGCGTCTTTCCCCCCAGATATACCTATTTTTCTGATCCAAATCTAAGCAACATAGCAAAACTACTAAAGAGTTCAAATGTGAATCAGCCTGGGAGATGGGCCTTCTTAATAGGATCCAGTGAAGGCAGTGTATTTCAAACTCACCCTGCAAATACTTCACCATTTGTTGACAATCGGTCAAAATTCATGTTCAAAAACGGTAAGGCATTTGTTTCGTCTACATTGGTTGTTGTTTAGAAGAATACCACTGAAGGATACATTGAAAACAATATGTAATAGCTGATTTTTATATGAGCATGTAAACATACAATGCTTACTGTACTCTAACTAATGTTATGAATAGCTACTAAAATTTCACTGAATGGTTTAGAGCATCTTAAATAAAAAGCCATAATTCACCAAAAAGGATATATGTATGCATATGTATGTGTGCTTTTGTGGAGGGATAGAACGATTGTGTATATATTTGGTATTACCAGTTGGGTGGTGTGCCGTATGTGTTTAATGTGTACCGAAAGTGCTCGATACTAAAATAGAGCATTAATGCAATTGAACACGATTTCAAAACCACATAGCACTTTCAGGTTTCGTGTGCTGTATATATTTATAATTTTTTACAGGTAGACCACATCTACGAATCACGACAAAAGTTATCTTTGGTTATGTTTTATTTTTTCCTTTTGCATTTTTTCAATTTTTTCTAGACAGTAGTTTTCAATAGAGTAAACAAATCAAGAAACTCTTTTATATGTTTCTTGTGAATTTGGTAATTTGAAATTAAAGATCTGAATCTTGCAATAGAACCGGAAAGATTCAAAGTTATAAACATGCACAACAGTGATAAAAATTTAGTCAGGTCAACAATTCACCAGTAAATGTAAATTTTGTTGTTGTTGTTTATTATAGTGACTGGCTTTGCAAATGGCCATTTGAAAACAATGGTAGCCATCAAAAGAGCAGACTCGAGAATTATTGCAACAGTGTTTACAAAACTGTATTTTTAAGCTGTGGGGAGACAAAAAGAGACGTTTTTTTGCAGTACAATATAGACTTTGAGTGATAATGTACATTAATTATTTAATTTTATTGAGTGTGACACAAGTATTTTTATCCTCTAGATTTCTCTAGCAAACAAGGGTCGCATATTATATATTCGTAGTTAACATAGTTAAGTAGTGTCAGGGTGTCTAGACAAAGAGAGTGACAAGGGTTAATGGTTTCTGAAGTTGCGCTGTTACCAAGAGGTTGTGGGTTGGACACCCGAAGCCGGCAAAAGGACTTTGGAGCTTTACAAAAGAAAAGCCATTGGCTGGCGTCCGGAACGGCATCCTACCAAAGAATTCTTCACTGCCACAACAAAGTCCCACTGAAGGGAACCGTCTAAATCTAGCTGCTGGGGAAAATGATGTTCATTCCTATAATAAACAGATGTTTAAGCTCATTCGCTCTGATGACATACGCAGAAATTTCATATGCTATTCTTTTACTTTAAATGCAAGTTGGTTTTTCACACTTGACGTCTTTTGCTCTTTCTTCCTTAGTTCTGTTATAAAGGCTGAAAAGCTCTCGATCTCGTGCTTGCTATCTCGTCGAAGAAGATTATTTATGGAGCCCATCAGGTTATTAAAATTGAATAGGTTCTTCTTTATTCTTTAAGTTCATTACATTTATATTATTCTGTTTACTGTAGGCCTTGGCTGTTATACAATAACATCAGATTTGCACATACACACGTACAAGAAGAATTCCGTGGATGAGTGTATTAACTATTGCCGAACGTTGGGCGCTCCATACGCAATGGCTTTTCGAACTAAGTCATGCAGTTGCTTGTTAAGGTTGTATAAAACCCTGAAAAAGATTTCTCATGAATCATGCGACCTGAAGAAACATTATCAAGTATTCTCAACATCTGAATTTTTGGATGACGCTCAAGGAGTTTTCGGTAAGATTATGTTTAAGGATAAGTCTATGTATATGGGTTTATTAGCAACAGCAAAACCAAAAATAAAGCATACACACATACAGAATATTGTAATAGGAATTAATACAGTATTTCACTCTGACACTGTAAGTGCTTAATGTGACACGTATAAATATAGTTCTAAAACAGTTTGACATTTAAACATCATTAACTGTAAACGTTGTTTGCCACTCACATAAAGAGTTATGTCAACATTGAACGCATGCACATACTTACACATACGTACACATATATATATATATATATATATATATATATATATATGAAAACACATACGTATAAACAAAACACACATGCGTGCGGACAAGCATATATATAGCCTATACCCCCGAATTTTTGCAAGCAGTAAGTGGTAGGGATATACACACCTACTGTATATGTGTTAGATATGTACTGTATGTATCTGTTGTAGAAATCGTAAAAAAAGTCGAAAGTAAATAAAACATGTAATGAACGTTTTACTCTTTTTAACAGGCAAAAAAGTAATAAATGTTTTACTTTTTCTTTTGAATAACCAAAGTTATAAAGCTAGTTTAACTTGTTTTAAAGCCTAAAGAAACAAATAATGTGCGTTTTACTAGCTTGAATTTTTCAAGGAATTACGTTACGGTATGAAACAGTATGTAACTAATTTTAAATGTAACTTTATACACATTTTACAGAACGGCTACAATATCTAAATACATTCCGTTTTTTACCAATCTCATAATTACGCGTGTTTTGACAGACTTCCTTTTTCTACTTGTTGTTCCTGTAATACCTATAACTTCTACGTCGACCCCTTTTTGAATACTCCCATATTCACTGTGTATATATGTATATAAAATACAGATCGACCTGAAAAATTCATATTATTATTGAAGAATCAGTTTTGTGACATTTTGACTCCTACCGTCTTACTTGTTGTAATTACTTGGTTAATTCTAACCACTTGTTGTATACTTCTGTTGAAAGGAGAGAAGGTTACTTCACAACATAATTTTGATATAAATTTTATCTATAAGAACATATGGCAGGAGAATCGTTCAGGAGAACTTATTTAACAAGAGCCAATTGCATTGGAAACAATTGGTGAAATAACGAATGAATTTTTTGGAAAAAACCCCCAAAATTGTGTCAAGCAAATTTCTCTAAAAGGATATATATATCATCAGTATTGTATTCGCAATAATAAACGGAGCATCGTTTCTCTTTGCAGAGATAAAAATATAGCTTTAATTCGAAGAGAGAATTGGACTGAGGAAAACCTTTGTCATGAAACCAAAAAATTAAAGATGACCTGTTAAAATTTTAATGGTTATTCAGAATAACATAGATGATTTTTCAAAATGTTTTTAACGCCAGATCGTTTGTTCTTTGTCACTTTCTTCAGGATCAGTAAGATGGAATGTTTCACTTTATTGTCAGAACAAAAGAAACTTTTTCATATATTTACACTGTTAATTTCCTTAAGTATTTGAAATGTGCTGAAATGGGAAGCGATTGTTCTGAACTGGTGCCTTAAATCAATTTTAAACAAACACTTCCTCTAAGAACCATAGCCGTTTAGGTAGGAAGGGGAAAAGAAGTTTTGATTTTTGATCATATAACTGGAAAAATCTAAACAATATTAAAGTATAATTGAATTTGGACTACTGTTCACTTATGCTTTTCACTGTTAGGAGCAATGCATAAGTGCGGTATTTATTCCAATAATTCCCCGCATTCTTCTTTTTTCATTCAAGCGAGGCTCTGATGTCCAAAAGTGTTTGCTTTTAAGAGCGTACCTATGCAAATAACAGAATAAAAGTCGGATGTGCTTTTATTTGAATGCTATATTAATATGCAAAGGATTGTAAGGCAGTGTTTCTCCATAGAAATATTTGTGTTTTTTTGTTATGGTACCTTTTCTGGTAACATGCTGTTTATTTGTGTAGAGTATCAGCAGTATACTTACCTGGAACCTCAAGCCCAAATTTGGTTATTACCTCAGCCACATTGTTTTTCCACAGTACAATTGCTTTCAGGATAATCATTCTAAAAATGATTTACTAAGCATGAACCTTTGTTTTTTATTTTTTGAGGGTCTCTTCAAATAAACAACTCCCACTGTCCCCAGGTACTTGCAAGAGGTAATAGGTTATATTGTGCTTTATACAAATGCATAGTTTACTTACATATTGTAGTTAAAGTGGAGTGTAAAGGATCATTCTAGTTTTTGCTCTTCCTGATTAGTAAAGATGATTAACTACTACTTGTCTACCACTGCCTATAATTGGTTGGGAGGAGAGTTCTGTTGATTGATTTAGTGACCAATTTAGCGAGGCTGCCAAGTAGTATACAATTGTTTTATGTACTGCGTGTATGCGTAAATTAAGTAAGATTTATATAAAACCTCTTAATATGCAGCCTGATTTTCTTATTTTAAAGATGTTGATGAATGCAGTTCTGGTTCAAATGTCTGTTCATCGGACGCAATCTGTGAAAATACTAGGTTTGGTTTTACTTGTCGGTGCAAAGGGGGATACATTGGAAATGGCAAAGTTTGTATACCAAATGGTACTTATATAATAATCATAATTTCCTTCCTATAGTTTGAAAGTATTTGTTTTTTAAAAATAATAGAATTCAAGAAATAGTAAATTGATAGAAAAATACAGCGATCCTGTCTGGCAAGCTGATAAGTAAAGATTCTTTTCAATGGTCAGTACACCGAGGGCTACTTAAAGAATCATGATCTAAAAGCTCCTGATCCCTATGTCAGCTGTTATCCTTTATCATTTGGCCATCAGTAGAGTATTTGCTGTTTTATGGTTTTTTCAAACTGAGCCTTTTAAATTAGTTGTTTCTTAAAGGACATGGATTATTTTTAGAAGTGAATAGGTTAGTGGAAGATTTTTTCTAGTTGTGAGCAGAAAGGTTGAAGGAAAAAAAGGGAGACATGATAACCGAAGAACCGAAGGAAGGTTGCAGTGATTGGATACATCTAGAGGTGTAACATAAAGGTAGAAAAAACATGAGTGTGTGTGTGTCAGAGAGAATGAGAGAGAGAGAGAGAGAGAGAGAGAGAGAGAGAGAGAGAGAGAGAGAGAGAGAGAGAGATTGTGTGTGTATGTGAAGAAAGAAGAGAGAGGCGAGTGCTCTCAATACAAAGAGAACAGTATTTAACAAGATTTTTGCGTACGCGCTTTAATTAAAATGTATTTTCTCTGTTGTACTTTCTCATGATCACTTTTTTATTACCAGTAAGAAGTACTGTTGGTTTTTTCGTTGTTATTTGAGTAGTGGCAGTTTGGTATCGAATTTGAGCACGAAAGGAAAAGAACATTTATTGGAGACTTTGGGAAGGGGTGGCCAGGAAGTAAAAATTTCTCTGTACCAACCTTCCACCCAGCCTCTTACATCACATACGAGAGACTTTTAACATCATTGAAATATTTTGAAATAACTATTTGATACATTACCTGAATAAGTAAATATTTTCCACTTTTGTATATTTAGCTAGTGAGAAAAGCATCTTTACAGCACGATGAATGAAAATTTGAAGAAGCAAGTAGCAGTAAAAAGTCTTATCATAACAATAATTGTACCCCCGCCCCGCCCCCCACGCGCGCGCATACACACACACACACACACACACACACACACCAAAGAACGCCTTAAAAGCGGTACAGACGAATTGGATCAGTTGTACACAGATTTGGGGAGCTTGATTTCTGAATTAAAAATAACAGCATCTCTTATTTTGATAGCAGGTGATTTTATTGCAAAAGCTTGGAAAGCGTTCCGGGAATAAAACATGCTTTGGGAAATGCTCAAGAGGGAAGAGAACAGCGGTAAAGCACTTGTTGATTTTTGCAACATTCATAACCTATTTATTAGCAACAATGCTTTTCAACATCCTGCACTTCATAATACCACTTCGGGGTCCTCGAGAGAAGTAGATAAGAAAGTTATTCATATTTAAAACCAACTTGATTACACCATATAATTAGGGACAAAATTAAAACAAAACCTGTCTTAATAGATGCACAATCTTGCAATCGCACGCAAGTCAGCGAGGATCATCAGATAGTAATATGCAGATTAAGAATAGAGCCATTTAAGGCAATTTTTAAAAGCAAAAATTACATAAAGGAAACCTTACAACTGTTTAATACCAATTAAAGATGAAACTGCACTAAAAAGTACAAAGATGAAATTGAAAAATACTTCAGGGAGTTTAAAAGGAATGATTGGAAGACAATGAAAGAAATAATTATGAATTAGGCACAAAAAATAGTTAGGGGATGCTAAAACAAATGGGACCTAACACATATGTTTTTACAATCGCCATTTGAACTGAATCAGTCGTAGACAGCATCCAGCACACAACATTTTCTCTATGTACATTTTCTCTATGAATAAAACTATTGCTTATTTTATTTATTGTATTCACCCTTTTAGTTGTGCCAGCACGAATTCTGGGAAAATTTACAGGGTCAATTAACGGAAAGGCACTGTCAGATGCGGATTTAAGTGGAATAATTTTGGTAAACACTGGAGTCAGTTACCTTACTATTAGCACAATTTCAGAGCAAATAGGGTTTTCGTTCCAGTTGGGAGCATCTGCAACTGATATCATTGGCTGGGTGTTTGCTACCAAAGCAAACTTGTCTTTGAAAAATGGCCTTGACATTATTGGAGACCGTTTCAAAAGCAAGATCGTGTTAGAATTTGACACAGGTATCAATTGAGTACTATAACAGTTTTTGAAAGACCTATTTTGTAATGTTGTGTTTTGTTTCAACCTTTCAGAGTATGGGGTCACATGAGGTACCTCGAGAGTTTGGCCAATGTCGGCTACCTTTTCCGCCACAAACATTCTTTTTTTTAAACGGTGCTTTTTCATAGTTCCTTTTACCTTTATGTTTTATCTTCATTTTTTCTTCATTTTTTATCTTCACTTTATCTTTATGATTATTATTTTGAATATTTTTACAAGTATGTATCACATTATTATGTCTTTAAGCATTCGTTCAGGGAATTCTGAGCGTTATACCGATCTATCTCTTGAATTTCATTTCAGTTGTTCATTGAAAACTGCCATGCAAAAGATTTTCAGTATTCGGCAAACGTCAGTGCTGAACAATGTTAGTCAATCGCTGGTCCTTGTGTCTTGCAGAGTGTGAGACGTAAGAACCCAGAAACTTTTAGGTTCATCCTGACCTTTACCCCTGACCTTTGTCCTTTACAGGCTCCTTTTTCGTTGATTTTGGGATTGATCTCGGTTATCAATAACTGATCACTTAGGCGATTAGTTTTGCCTTGAGATTTTAAATGAGGTTTAAAATGTTGACATATTGGTGCTTGTTCTGCCATCTGAGTATGTTCGTGAAAGTATGTAGGTGTCTGTTGGAAAAATGTATCTTAAATAAGAAACATTTCGTTTACGAACACGGTGACGTTTTTGCTTTTCAGTAATCTGAGAGTCCTTCTAATGCATTAATAGTTTTCTGTGATCATTATATTTCGTCATGTTAAATTAAAACTATGAACATTTGTTGTTATTCAATGTTGTAGCTCACACATTTTCAATAGCAAACATATGGCCAGCAATTATTAGCGAAGGAAAAAAAAGCTTTACACTGAAGGTAACAGTTCATAGTAGTTTAAAACTATGAAATAGATCACAGTATATAAACGCATTGGAAAAATAAAATGCTAGCTATACGTGGCTATTGTTCGATAAGTTCTTCGTTCTTTTTCAAAAGCTTTTAACGTAGCTTTGATGATACTTGTTACCCTTAAAGCTAAAAATTAACATTTTTAATACAACTAAAAAATATCATTGCTAATCATAATCAAACCGAGTGAAAAATAATGACGGGCACAAGAGAGGAAAAGGAAAAAAATGGTAAAAAACCCGTCCTTGATCCGATTTTAGTCGGATCAACGACGGTTCATCGGTCATTGCCGATGATTCCTCGTTAATTCGACTCCTGTTATTTTGAATCAGCTTGTTTCAAGGTTTCATTGCCTTTTTCATTTGCATAGGTGACGTTTTTACAGCAACCCAACAAATGAAAGGAAGAGATGATTTCAATTATTTCGTGATGGATACACAAGTTAATGGACGACTTCCAATCGTTGAGCCCTATACAAGAGTAAAGCTCCAAGAATACTCCTTGGAATTAAGAAGAACTGAAAATGGTGTCTTAGAAGGAAAAACCATTGCTTTTTACACGATTAGGAACAAGAAATACCGTTATACACTTACGATGACTATCTATTATAACGACAACGAACAGAAACTTTCAGCTTACAAGCAGATGTTTAGAGTAGACAGACGAAACGCATTTTACGATTCCAGGCAAATGCTCATCAGGTTTCAGCAACAAAATTCTATACAAACTTTAAGTGGTAAGTGAGTGGGAATTCAATTGCTTGATAATGGCAGAGAAATGATTTTTATACTCAACAGAAGCTATTTTTAATGGATATTTGCTTTCTTTGATATTTTAGTCAGTTGGATTTTACCTAATTAAGTACTTTTATTTTGTCTACAAAAAGGAAAACATGAATTGAAGTGCTGAATTTGGACCGGATCATGAAATAGACAAACACTCCTGGACACAAAATCACCCCTGGGAGGGCAGCGCAGACTGCACACTTAAATGCATTCTTCGAACCAGATATAGATGGCATTATTGAGGTTGCTGAATGTGCACTTAGAGTTACTGGGCGTACCATGTTTAAAATGGTTGGAACTAAAACGTATTTTGGTTCCTTTTCGTTTGTTAAAGAAAATATTACCTCCAGCACTCACCATCTTGCACCATTGAGGCTTAGGTGGAATAGGGCAATCATGAAAATAATACATCCAGAGAATCCTATCGTACCAAGTACTTATTAAATCTCATCTCAACTGCCTGCATCAAAATCCCTTCTACAGACCCTAATCCTCATGTAGAGCATTAGGGTTTTTCACGACACATCATGACATTGTTAGCCACTAAAACTTCGCTTGTTGTTTATCTGCCCTTCTTAAAACCACACTGGGCATCACGTGCAATAAAACTGATGATTTGATTAACTGAGTAATCTAAACAGATTACTGCTACCACCCTTCGCCATACATTCCAAGTCTCTCGCTTTCTTTTATACTTTTCTATGTTTCCTACTTTGCATGAAATGTTTTATTCGAACAAAATAGAATTTTCCAAGACTTTACCCTTATATCAAGATTTAAAACTGATACAAAACATCTAAAAGAGAAACGTTTTGAACCTATACTGTAATGTTATCCAAAGAAGGGTCAAGATTAGATACAAGGCTTAACTAAAAGACTACTTAAAAGGTTAAGTATATATAAATGAAAAATTTAAAAACAAGAAAACATTTTTTTGGAACTATCGGCTGTTATTTCATCCTAGTTGAATAATAAGATGCCTCAGTTTCTCCCCATTTCGGTGGCCACGAATTCTTAAGCTTTTATTGTTTTGAATGAGAAGATTGCAACGAATGGCTTCGGGATTAATCAAGTAAAGTAGCCCTTTGCTTTTATGCACAATATCAATCTTTTATCCACGGACTTGTACAGTTGGCTTTTTATTGGACCCTTTTATTACTGAGGTGCCAGTGCTTTAGTTCCAGTTGATTTCTTGTAGTCTCTAGTATGTTCGGTATGATGAAAACTTATTCTTGACCATACTTTTTTAAGGAAAATTGTAAAAAATCCTATTTGGCTTAGTTATCAGTTCTAACTCTTGATTTAAAATAGCTCCAAAGTCAACATGTGGTTCTAAGTTGATGTTTCAGATATATTGCAAACAATCTCGTCATAATACTTAATATTACTCCAAAAGATGCAAATGATAAATTGACTAACACAGTATGAGGTTTTTAATAAACATGCACATTTTTCATTAGATTTTTTGAGTTTCAAAAGCATTATACAGTACCATTTATTTTACGTTTTGAGATACTGGAGAAAGGATAAAGCAGATGTTTTGGAGTCAGGATTGTAATTAGGAATGTTATTTTTATTTTTGAAAATAAGCAAATAGATAAACCACTCTGACTTAAGTAAAGTAAGGTAGGTATTTCATAATATTAGACAATGATAACATTCTCTTCCTATTTTGCATGTAAAATTTTGTTATAATCAGAAATAAAATGCGAAGTCCTAAAAATACCCATATAAGTTTTAAAGATCGCAAGGAAGTTTGTGAGGATGTTAGACAAAGCTGACTTAATAGCCATTTTGGCAGCTTTTAGTTTGAAATTGGCTAGGTCTGTCTAAATTTTTGTAAAAAAAAATGTGACAAGAGTTGTACTTACGTTTACTTGAACAACGTTAAACGTTTTATACAAAAAGAGACATATAGATAGGTAGACGAGACTTCAGGTAAAACAAGTACACACCCTGTATATTTGTCAGAAAACTATTAGTTGACTTTTGCATTCTCATTATCTTTTGTTACATTTTGGTGTAACAGCTAGTTTTGGAATGCCCTGTACTCCCTATAAACAATGGAACTAGATCTGAAAGTATTTTATCTTTAAATGAAGGCGCATAAGGCTTAGGTACCTCGCACTTAACATTTCGTCGTATAATCTCAATATTTTAACAGGCACAGCTATGCTGTGTTTTTTGTCAGGTAGTACATTAAGTGCGAAGTAATTAAACGTATGATTCACGTTGTACATAATTGTTAGTTTTTTATCTAATTGATTCTGATTTGTTATAGATTGGGAGAGATTTGTTTTCTAAAGCATTTTTGATACCATAAGAAGCTAATTTGCATTCAAGACTTCTATTTTACATCAATAGTACCACTGTTGTTTTTCTTTATAGTTATTACCAAGTCACCTAACCCATCAACTACAATCTCAACTACAGCTAAATCTACAACAAAACAAACATTTGGTACACTAACAAAATCCGCCGGTGAAGTGATAACAAGCAGCGTACAAACAACAAAAGCAACAAGAAGACCAACCACTGCTATTTTATGTAATGGACAACAATGTGATGTCAATGCAAGATGCTCACAGTTTGGTGGGGTGACCCAGTGTACCTGTATCAGAGACTATATTGGAAATGGAACGCATTGTCAAAGTAAATGATAGTTAGCGTTATAAATATTTGAGTTAATTTCCATCTTCTTGTTACCATAAGTATTTTCGTTACTTTGATAAAAAATAATTTTTACATACATTGGAAACCCGCTTCGAAACATCAATGTTTCTGGACCACACTACACAAGTAGACCAAACATTGAGGTCCCAAATTTTTCTATCATATTTATCGTCAAGACAAACTCCTGTAATTGGAACATCCAACTTTATTGACCGGTACACGTGCTATTTTGGTCCCACTCGATCTTTTGAAACACAAATTTGGGACAAATCTGGCACTTTTTTCCTCCAAGCTTACCCTCAACAAAGCGTTGATAACCTTCCTGCATTGTGAAAGGGCGAGCCACCAGTGCTCATTACCTCTGATCACTGTTTGTTCACAATAGAAATGTCATCAGTTTGGGGCTGATATAATTGGTGATAAAGTAAAACTAAATGTTTAAATATGTCCTTAGTTTTGTTATTGAAATTTTACATTCGTATTAAAAGCGACTTAATGGTCACGTTTTCGCTTCTCATCCATGCGTCACACCTTGCAACAGAGCTTGACCTTCCACAGTATGATCATTTCCTTTGGAGTCAGATTCATGGGGCTTTCAGAGTGAATTCCTGTACGTGTACGACCGGATCCCGTTGACCACGTACGTTTGGTTCCAAGGGTAGTCCATGTATTGGTGTTCCACAGTATAACATTTACAAGGTGTTTATAGAATAATATTTCTTACTACTATATTTTCTGAGTCTGGACAAAGTAAGAATTCCGAGGTGAGAGGTTATGAGCCCTTACTTTACTATTAGTTGATGTGATTTCCAAAGATAGTCACAAAGGAATAGGAATATATCAGTATCATCATCGTCATCACCATCATCATTATTATCATTAGTAGTAGTAGTAGTAGTAGTAGTAGTAGTAGTAATAATGGTAGTAGTAGTAATAGTAGTAGTAATAGTAGAAGTAGTAGTAGTAGTAGAAGTAGTAGTACTAGTAGTAGTAGTAGTAATAATAGCAGTAATAGTAATAGTAGTAGTAGTAGTAGTAGTAGTAATAGTAGTAGTAGTAGTAGTAGTAGTAGTAGGAGGAGGAGTAGTAGTAGTAGTAGTAGTAGGAGTAGGAGTAGGAGTA
>RDPX01000066.1:438859-449289 GCA_003991215.1 Morbakka virulenta
GGGCATGTTGGTAAAGGCAACGATGGAGATGAGCTTGTGATGGGAAATTATGGTTATGGACCCAGGAATGAGGAAGGACAGAGAATTGTGGATTTTGCCCTCAGCACTGGGTTGATAGTGGTCAACACATACTTTAACAAGAAGGAAAACCATCTAGTAACTTACAAAAGTGGTGGAAGGAGAACTTAGATTGACTACATCATGTGCAGAAGAAACTCGCTCAAGTTATGTGAGAGACTGCAAGGCAATACCTGGAGAGTCAGTGGCTAAGCAACATCGAGTGGTGATTGGGGACATAACCTTGTGTAGCAAACATCACCAGACAGAGAAGTGTGAGCCTCGGACTAGATGATGGAAATTGAAAGAACCGGAGTATAGTTCCGACTTCTGCAAGATGATACTGACAAGAATACCTGGCAACGCTACAGAGATTTCATGGGAGACAATGTCGAAAGCTATGAGAGAGGCAGCAAGAAGTGTGTTGGGAATGTCATCGGGGCGTAGAAAGAAAGACTTGGTTAGCTGGTGGTGGAACGAAGACGTGCAGAGTGCCATAACCAAGAAAAAGCATGCACTGAACGAGTGGTATAAAACCAAAGATGAGGAAAGCAGACAGCGATATGACGAGAGTAAGAAGTTGGCCAAAAAAACAGTGGCGAAGGCAAAGGAGGATGTGTATCGGGGGCTCTACAAATCTCTCCAGGAGACGAACTCAGAGAATAAAGTGTATAGACAGCCAAGACAGAGTGATAAAGCCAGTAAAGATGTGCAACATGTGAGGATGATAAGAGATGAGAATGACAGAATCTTGACAAGCAAGAATGACATCCTGGCAAGGTGGAAGAATTGTTTCGAAGGCCTGATGAATGTGGAAAACCCTAGGGAAAGAAGAGCAGATGAACAGACCGTCAACGGAAGTGACGTCCAAGAAATCAGTAAAGCGGAAGTAAGTAAATTCATGAAGAAGATGAAAAAAGGGAAGGCAGTTGGCCCAGATAACATACAGGTAGAGGCATGGCTCACGATGGGTGAGACTGGATTAGATTTTCTGACCCACCTTTTTAACAAGGTCCTTAGGGGTGAACCAATGCAAAAAGAGTGGAGAAAAAGTACCCTTATCGCAATCTACAAGGAAAAGGGCGATGTACAAAGTTGTGGGAACTACCGCGGGAGCAAACTCATGGGCCACGCCATGAAGCTATTGGAGAGAGTGATTGAGGCAAGGCTCCATGAGATTGTCACCATCAGCGATGAGCAATTTGGCTCTATGTCAGACAAAAGCACCACAGATGCTATATTTGCACTCAGAATTCTACTTAAAAAGTATAGAGAAGGACAACAACAGCTGGTCTGTGTTTGCATAGACCTTGAGAAAGCCTATGATAGGAAACCTAGAGAGGAAGTATGGTACTGCATGCGAGCTGCAGGAGTGCCAGAGATCTACATCAAAGCTGTACAGGATATGTACTACGACTGTGAGACTGAGGTTAGCTGCCAAATGGGAACGACAGCAGCTTTCAGAGTGGGAGTAGGATTGCATCAGGGTTCTACACTCAGCCCTTTCCTTTTCGCCATTATCATTGACAACGTCACAGTGGAAGTAAGGAACGAAGCGCCTTGGTCAATGATGTTTGCCTATGATGTCGTGCTATGTTGTAGTACCAAGCAGGAAGCTGAATGTGAACTGGAGAAATGGAGGCACGCGCTTGAAAGGAGAGGCTTAAGAGTCAGCAGAGCAAAGACAGAGTTTCTGGTCCTGAATGATAAGGAAGTACAGACTAAGATAACCATGGATGGGGAGGAAGTGAACAAGGTTGACGAATTCAAGTATCTGGGCTCTACTTTAGCAAGCAATGGAGACTGAGATCGAGAAGTGCAGAAGAGGGTGCAGACGGGGTGGAACAGTTGGCGCAAAGTAACAGGGGTGCTGTGCGACATGTACATGCCTACAGAGGTCAAGGGAAAGGTACACAGGACAGTGGTACGACCTGGAATGATGTATGAAATTGAGACATTACCTCTCACTAAGAAGCAGGAAAACAAACTGGAGGTGAATTAAATGAAAATGTTGAGATTTTCCTTTGGGAAAACTAGGAAGGATAGAGTGAGGAATGATCAAGTGCGAGGCACGCTAGGAGTGGCAAAACTAGGAGAGAAGATCAGGGAAGCAAGACTTAGGTGGTTTGGACATGTTATGAGAAGGGATGAACAGTATGTGGGCAGGCAGGTGATGAACATGGCTCCACCTGGAAAGAGGAGACGAGGGAGACCAAAAATGAGGTTCTCGGACTCGGTAAATGAGGACATGAAGGAGATGGGACTGTCTGTGAGCGACATCCAGGACAGGCAGAGGTGGAGGAGACTGGTCCGCTGTGGCGACCCCTAATGGGAGAAGCCGAAAGAAGAAGAAGAAGTAGTAGTAGTAGTAGTAGTAGTAGTAGTAGTAGTAGTAGTAGTAGTGCTATATTGGTTTCTTTTAATATCTGTTTTTTGTTCATTGTACATAAACCCATCAGTCGGAGACCTGAGGTAAACCGTGGTGGTTTTCTTTTCACTTTCTCTTTTTCCCTGCTGTTCTGTGACTATCTACATTAAAAACTTATAGAAAACAGTATTACAAAAACACATTACAATTTATTGACCCAATGTTACGTTGAACCATTGTTTTTCTAAAGGCATAGATTTTCCAGTTATTGTGGGCAGTGCTTGTAGGCACTATTTTTTCATGTCTTGTAAATTCAGTTTACCTGGTATTTTATTACGAAAGCTTGTACTTCCCCCTCGTTGAGACCGAGGGGTGCTACGACAGTTGGTTTTGTTGAGTTATTATTATATTTGTTATCATTGTTTACTTAAGACCACAGCTTAGTAAGGCNTTCTCTTTTTCCCTGCTGTTCTTTGACTATCTACATTAAAAACTTATAGAAAACAGTATTACAAAAACACATTACAATTTATTGACCCAATGTTACGTTGAACCATTGTTTTTCTAAAGGCATAGATTTTCCAGTTATTGTGGGCAGTGCTTGTAGGCACTATTTTTTCATGTCTTGTAAATTCAGTTTACCTGGTATTTTATTACGAAAGCTTGTACTTCCCCCTCGTTGAGACCGAGGGGTGCTACGACAGTTGGTTTTGTTGAGTTATTAACTTAAGACCACAGCTTAGTAAGGCGGTTATTTTGTTCAACATAAAGGTGCTACCAGCAGCCTCAGATCTCCAGCACCTATCGAAGAGTCCTTGTTGTTCCTAGTAACCACGCTTTCTTCAAAGTTTTAAATGAGATGTTTGGGTTGATAGTGTTTCATCAGTCTAGGAATCTCTTTGAGGTGGTGTCTTGCGGTCTAATGACGACCGGGGTGATCTTTGCGTTGCTACATTTCCAGATTCTGATTAATTGCAATATCAAAACCTGGTACTTGTTAAGCATCTCTCCTTTTTTTTGTACTGTTGTGTCAAACGGGTAGGCGGCATCTAAAGAATAAAACAAGTTCCTTTTTTTGTCAACGAGCACAATGTCAGGCGTATTGTGTTCTAGCTGTCTATCCGTCAATATCTTAAAATCCCGAACCACCCTAACTTTATCATTTTCCAGTACAGTTCCTGGTCTCTGCTCGCACTACTTTGGAGAGTATGGTTAGCTATTTATTTTGGATAGTTCCCAGTGCAATCAAATCGTGTTATTATCGCACTGTCACGCACTGATTTGAAATGATGTTGTGTTTTATTTTTCATCCCTTTCACAATACTTATCATCATTCACCTGTCAGTCTAACCATCTCATTAACCCTCATCCTCAGTGGCCTTGATGTGTGGTGACTCACTAGTACATAAAAAATTAATCACTGGATTCATGTTCATCAGCTGTGGTAACAACAAGTTTTTTCATAATTTAAGCAGAGTGTGGCAGAATGTAGCAGAGTGTAGCAACACAGCTTTTGCAATTCTCCTATTCTGGTAGCCCTACCAATCTCGTTCATTCTTTTTGTCAGTGCTTGTGATGTTGCTCCTAGCGCTCCAATTATAACTCGGATTATTTTCGCCTTTTCCCCCACATTTTTTTCAGTTTTCTTGCCAAGTCTTGGGATTTCAATATTTTTTCTCTCATCACTTCTAGTATCGTAGGGAAAAGCAAAGTCTATAATCCGGCATTTGTTTTTTTCCTGGCCACTATAATCATATCAGACCTTCTTGCTTCAATAACGTGTTCTGTTTGTATTGAAAAGTCCCATTAGATCTTATCACATTTCTTGCATACCTCCCAGTGTATCTTTTTTCCTACCCAGCCAAGCTTGCGTTTATATTCCTTTTGTGTCATTTTACTACATTCATTTAGGTTGTTATTATTGCTTTCATGTCCTTTACCGCACATCCTACATCTATTGAGGCAGAATTCGGTTGACTTGAGACTTCCTCTCGATATTTTTTCTGGATCTATTTTTCTCGTATACTTTTACCCCTTTTAACTCTGTCTTGCAAGCAAATTTTGTCCGTACATATCTAGTTCAAGTTCTAGAAATTTCCTAAAATATTGCTTAGCTAATTATAATATATCATCATGACTAAGTAAAAATAACAATAGCTATTATACTGAATAACAAAAGAAATATTAAGTTTCGAATGTTCTAGAAAGATTCGTCCTAATATGAGTCTTGTCACTGCTTACTCGTCGTGAATGTTGTGTCAAGAGAACATTCGCGACAACATCTACTGTCTTGTTGAGTCTTACCAGTTATTAATTTCACAAACATTTTTTCTCATTCTGAGTTTGTTTGATGAACTGGCCATTCAACACGTTTACTTTCCAGTTAGTTTTCCTTTCTTATCTGTTCCTTCTCATAAACTCGTTTTCTTTTTCAGCATCCTTATTCTTAGTACCACCTTTTGCTGCAATTAACAGTTTCTCCATGCTCTCTTCAACATATCTTTTTAGGCCAGTTATGGAGAGATTAACAGTATATTTAATTCTCATGAGTCCTCGTCCACCTTCTTTCCTAGGTATGTATAATTTATCGACATTAATCCCTGGGTGGAGACCCTTGTGCATTTAGGGGCTTTTTTGTTCTTCTATCCACCTCTTGAAGTTCGACCTTTTTCAAATTGAGGAAAGCAGCTGAGTATCTAACTACAGGAATAGCCCACGCATTAATACCCTTAATGACATTTACCCCATTTAATTTTGTCTTCAGTATCTTTTTCATGCCAGTACCCATAAAAAAGGAAGACAAATAACGAGATGGGGAAATGTAGTTGAAGGAGCTTGAAGAAATGGGGTATGAAGAAGTACGGTGCAAGAGATGGAAAAATGATGGCAACTGTTGAACTATTGACCTCCAGGCAAACTTTGTAAAGAATAGGTACAGAAGGAAGATGATGACGACTATGATTATTGTTTTCATCGTCATCATTGTTCTATTATCATTATCAAGGAAAAAAACATACTTGAAATATTGAAAGGAAGATTTTAATGTAAAAGAGGTAATAGCATGACCCCAAGAAAAGCAGTTGCTGTACGTATCGCGGTAAAAAAGTTATTGGATGATAAAAATAATAAAGGTGATCATAGGTTTAGTAATGTTGTTTCATTGGGAGTGAAATTTAAGGAAGTGCTTGAAATAATATTTATACTGAATTAGATAGAGTAAAAAAAATAGTGAGTCGTATTGCAGATCTTCAAGTTGTCCTGTAACTCAGCACAATATGTGACGATTAAATTGATGGAGAAACTTGTATCGCTTCCAAACCCAAAACAGCTAATCTTTGTAATCAATACCATGATTCAACCATTCTACTACAAGTACAGCAATAAATGTGTTTCATTATTAAATATTTTACATAAGACTGAATATACTCGAGTGTAAAAGATAATGGGTTGTCCTTGCCCCTTCAGACTTTGACAGTGAAAATTGGTGTTTAATTAAATGAGAGTTAAAAGCACATGGGAAAATAATATTGCAAGAGCGATCAAAATTGATGTCAGAAGAATCTAATACTATTATACTTTACTCTTTTGACATCCGCTACCTTGAGTACAAACATAAGCTGACACCGTCTGGTTACTATTGACGAAAGGAACTAATGCATATTTTACTTTGGAATAGATCACTATATTTAAAGACTACAATCAACTTAAACCTGGAGGCATGCTTAAGTCCATCACGTTTGCTTACACGTGGGATCTTTTTTTATTTCATTCAGTAAATTGTCATCTGTATCGCATTATGAACCAGATTGTTGTTGGCTATTTTTGAACTTCAAAGCAAACAGATAAAAAATGTGATAGCAAGCCGAATAGTATAGTTATTGCAGCTATTTCAACAATTCACCCTAAAAACAAATTTCCTTTAAACTTTGAGATCATCTTAACGTTAGTTACGTAACAAACTACGCCGAATGAACAGGAAACACATTGTTTTGGCCGTAACCTTTACCTGTGATTTTAGTATCAGTTGCAAGGTATAGCAAGAACGGAAGGATGGTTGTCTAGAAGTTTATAAAAGTTAGGTCATCCAAGCGCTTAGTTCTCGTAACCATTTTCCACTAGAATGCTGATCTGGGGGTAGGCGGTTTCTGTGAATTTGCTCTCACCAACTTTCTTTTTAGCCCTGGTTACCAGTATAATTCTTTTGATTGACGGTACCTAAGCTATCAATTAGTTTACCGTTCTCGTATATATGTTTCTTAAGATTACTTGATTATTGATATTGTTTAAATTCTTCTTGTTTTACAGTTGATACAAGATTACGTTGTGGGCCTAATCGGTGCAGTAAAGATGCTGAATGTGTTGAGGAAAACAATAGACTTTTTTGTCTCTGCAAGGGTGGTTTTGTTGGTGATGGAGTAACTTGTAAAGGTACTAGAAGTTTTTTAGAATTGTAGAAAAGTGAAAACTATGAGTGCATTGAGCTGGATTCGAAACTGTGCTTATGGCTATGATGGCCATCTGCTCTACCATCTGAGCTATCGGCCCTCGTTATTCACCAGATCAATTTCGCACCAAAATCTTTCATTTGACGGCGGCGTATTATACAGACTGTAAATTAGATTCATCATTTTATTGACTGATTATTATCTAAGTGAAACTGAGAGGGGGACGAATGCTGTGGTCAAACAAAGATTACAGTTTTACTAAATCTTTCTGTAGAATACAGATACATTTGTGATTACAAATTTTACCTCCTTCATATCAAGGTCTGGTGGCTGGTGTTATTGGTACACATTTGTTAAGACACATGAAATTAGGACCTGTATAAGGAAGGTTATAAAAGCTTTCACAATACAAGATGTTATTGATGATGAACTTGGTTTTGAAGGATTTTTTTCGTTTCAGGGTGTTTTCTTGCAGCTGAATAGAACAGCTGACCGCAAAGAATGACGGTAAATTGAACTAAAACATCTGCGTAGGATCACAAGACACAAATGGCCAAACAACCTAATCTAAAATGAGGTCCTATATAAGATGTGTAACACCACCCCACTCTCTGCAAACGTGGCTTAATATAGATGGTCAACATTCGGACACATACTTTGGATGCTAGAAGACACCCCAGCACAAAAAGCCGTAGAATTTGCTGTAGTGGGGTCCAACAGATATAAGGCCCGCGAGGGAAGACACTGCACAAATCTACTTAGTGTACTGAGAACAGACCTCAGAGATGGAGGACTAGGGACTCTAGGAACTGCAAAAAGACACCGGGGGCAAAGAATGCTCGCCAAGGATAAAACACTGTGGATCCAAATGAAGAAGGGCTGATTGTAACTGTAGGACGTTTCCACTACTACAATTGAAATACACAGTATATCATAATCATCATAAAATGAAAATAGCCAAACTTTTGGCCACAAACCTTTTAGAGCTTATATTCCTTCTTTGGGACTTCAAAAGACACGAACATGAAAAGCATAGAGTCTTGCTCGCTCGACCACAGAGCGACCACTGAAAATGAAACTGTGCATTTTATATAAATGCAGCAAATTGGTTCAAAGTGAATACAATCGGACCCATGACAATATTACAGGAATATTTCAGTCGAAGCTGTGTGAGGAATAAAAGTTAAAAAGAAAAGGGAGGAAGTGGTACGAGCGTATACATGAAGGAGTGTGAGAAGGAAAAATATTGAATTGCTCTGGGAGACGAATATGAAATATAATCATGTTAAAGAGACAAGTAGTCTTGGCATTCTTATAAAAAATGGTGAGAAGTTCCAGTCTAATTGGCATTTCCGTAACTGAAGATAAAATGATCCACAAAAGTAGGTTGTGTAAAAATGTAAAGATTTGAAAATAGAAGAAAAAATCTCTTGATTTGAAAATAGAAGAAAAAATCTCTATTGGATTTTGAAAAGTGTTGAAGTAGTACCAGTTTTAATTTGAGCTCTAGAGAGTGTGACGGAAGATTTAAATGTATGGTCTGGAAACGCTGGGAATATTAATCAGGGGAGAATTTCTCCAAAAACTGCTTCATTAGGCACGGCAAGGATATTTAGAAAGATACAGAAGTATTGGTTGGAACTAATGGTTTAAATAAACCTTGGTAATTTGTTATGACTCTTTCGTCCAAATTATTTAACCGGGGGGAAAGTGTATTAACATTGATGTAGTCATTCCTGCTGATCAAAACATCAAATACAGCGAATTGGAGAAGATCACCAAATTTTGTAAGTTAAAGATAGAAGTAGTGAGATTATTAATGTTAAAGCCAAGCTGATTCCAATCTTGGTTGAGGCACTCGACTTCAACCCTCAAAAGTTAAGATCATTTGAAGAATATAGGATTGCTAGATGAAATTCACTGTATTCAAAAGCTGTCCTTGAATTAACTTGGAAGCTAAGAAGAGTATTAAATGTCTGATGCTACTTGCTGTAGCTTTGACATTTGATAAACAACTCCTCACAAAAATGAACCAAGGAGAGAAATTGAAGATGATAATAATAATTGGTGCCCAAGGAATTGTTAATGTAAGAAAAAACTGAAAATTCTAAATTTCGAAAATTGCTTAGAACCGTTACAAAATCTTGTCTTCTTGCATGTGTCAGAATCTTAAGAAAGGTTTTAGAAAATAGAAACTGAATGAAATAGAAAAAGTATTGCAAGTAGTAATCATTAAGTACATTTATCTTACGATTAGTTTGATCTCAGTACGCTTTGATTAATTTTAACTTTGTATTGTTGATGTTACGGTTTCAATTGTTATCATTTAGAATGACATGAAATGTATTTTGTTACATTAGAGATTCTACTGAGGGACAATGTTATACCGAATGTGTTAATGAGGGTTTTCAAGTGAAAAAAGGAAAATAAAATTTTTTTATAGTACAGTAAATATGATGCTGTTGACTTATAAAATATTCAGTTTACGGAACAGACAGGAACTTCATGTAGGCATTGTAGTTCGAACCTATATGATACAGATAAATGTAGTGATGAAATGAAAACAATGACAGTCAGTACCATAAAGGTACAAAAGATAGAGGGGTATGACAAAATGGGATGTACTATAGTTTTCCAACTGCTTTTTAATCGATTGGAGGTAAATGTGGTCTCTTCTACCCCAACAAATGCATGATGATTATTTTCTGTAGTGTTTTTTATTACTCTTCTTTAACCTTTAAAGTCAAATCTAATAACATCTAGCGATCTTAGTGTGTCAGAAGTTAAGTTGTACCATCCTTTTCGTGTAGTTTTTCTAGGTAAATATTAAAATTTACACTGACATTAGGCGACAGTGACAAATCTATTTCTTCTTTAGATCATTTTTAGTGTGAAAACGAAGTCTTGCTATCTGCAAAAATACAATTTTTCAAAGAACAATTCTTATGTGTAAGAAACTTTCAGGAATTATTATTTTGCAATTTTAACGTATCCAAAATTATTCAACTCTGGCTGAAATATGGTAAGAAATCTCTTGTCAATGATGAATAAATAAAATAATAGATGACGTTATGTGTTATCATTTGCGGAATATATTTCGGTAACCTGTACCATCTCCAGCCATATTATTGATGTTAAATATTTATTCCTATGAATAAAGATAGAAAACAGTCAATAAATAGAACAAATAGAATTTTAAAACGACCGTTATGTTGTGGCTAGAAGCTCTAACTACCACTTTATTGTCAATTCCCGACTTCGGAACTCGTCCTTAGTGTTAATGGTGGGGCAAAGTTCCCGTTGCCACAGAGCCTCAAGGGTCATTAACAAAGAAACTCTCGATGACTGAGCCAATATTTCGACATCGTCAGCATTGATTGCTTTTCTCGCGTGACAGTTCTTTAAATGCTTACCAATTGTTTGGGAGGGTTTGCAATGGTGTGAGAAGCTTTATTCATAGGAATAAATATTTAACATCAATAATATGGCTGAAGATGGTACAGGTTACCGAAATATATTCCGCAAATGATAACACATAACGTCATCTATTATTTTATTTA
>RDPX01000066.1:449347-528928 GCA_003991215.1 Morbakka virulenta
TTTAAAACGACCGTTATGTTGTGGCTAGAAGCTCTAACTACCACTTTATTGTCAATTCCCGACTTCGGAACTCGTCCTTAGTGTTAATGGTGGGGCAAAGTTCCCGTTGCCACAGAGCCTCAAGGGTCATTAACAAAGAAACTCTCGATGACTGAGCCAATATTTCGACATCGTCAGCATTGATTGCTTTTCTCGCGTGACAGTTCTTTAAATGCTTACCAATTGTTTGGGAGGGTTTGCAATGGTGTGAGAAGCTTTATTCATAGGAATAAATATTTAACATCAATAATATGGCTGAAGATGGTACAGGTTACCGAAATATATTCCGCAAATGATAACACATAACGTCATCTATTATTTTATTTAGAAATTTCTTGAGTCAGTAAATGTGTCTATAAGTCAGCTGTACAAAATTTTCGCCACAGAACTTGTGTTTATATTTACACATAGAATTTTACATATTGTCAGATGATTCGTTTTACGTAATTAAATACAGATGAAAAGCAATGCAACTGCCATCCAGATGCCACTTGCTTCAGCAATGGACAAGGTTTGCAGTATTGTTTATGCAACACTGGATTTAGGGGAGACGGAGGATCATGTGAAGGTAAACGTTTGAAAAATTCTTTTGTGCTCTAGGCTCTACGAAGTCGTCTTCTTTATGATTGCAAAATGGGAGGTGGTTTTCATCCAAACCCCTTTACTTATCTTCTGTGCTGTTGACGAGAAGAGAACAAGAAATTTATTGTTGATGTGAGATGCTTAAAATATATTTACTCATTACCATTTTTTCTCATGCTGGATAAAAGGTAAAATGAAGGAGAATGCTGCAATGCTGTTGCAAGATAGGTAATATGTTCCTACAGGTTTGCGTTTTTAGTAGACGCAACACGAACACAGTGACAAAAAATAAGTTTTTTTCCATGCTAATGCTTTATAGAGGTTCCAGAAGGCCCTCCAGCTCATATTACTTTAATATATTGTAATGGCTATGTTAGAAATGTTTATCTGTTGCAAAACTAAATCTTCGAGAAAGGATATAGTATAACTTATTGTAAGTGCCTATGATAACGCTGTTTTAGTAAAGTAAAAGGTGACGTAGAAGAATCGAATCAAGAAGCAAGAAAAGAAGTCAGATAATGTTTAAACCAGGTCACTTCGCTCACGATTTAATATCTCCTGAATAAAAACATATTTCATTACGACACCTATATGGGTAAATGGGCAATTACCAAATCAATCAGACAGTTGAAGAGAAGAGATACGATTTACAAGTTATGGCTGGATAGACGAAGAAGAAGTAAGTAATGGTGTTTTTTTCAACCCAGACTATCGGGATCAGTGTGCCTTGAGACCTAGCAGAACTTTCCTTCATCACTATATTCTGTTTAACGAAACAGCAGACAGTGAAAGTTGTTGAAGAAAGGGAACACGTGATGGCTATTTTGGTAACTTAATCATCCATCTATAGGTAAAGTGTTATTATGTTTTTGTTGCGTGAAGTTATTATTCTTTTAAAGTTTTTAAAAATTGAGTTCGTTTTCTTAATATATTGCAACACACATGAAATTGGCATCCTTAGCCGCTAACGTGCTGATGAGTAAATGAATTCTTGCCCAATGTGTATTGTAACTATTAGTACTGCAACTCATTTTACTACTATTTGTGGCCAATACGTCTAATGCAGTTCCTNAAGTCAGATAATGTTTAAACCAGGTCACTTCGCTCGCGATTTAATATCTCCTGAATAAAAACATATTTCATTACGACACCTATATGGGTAAATGGGCAATTACCAAATCAATCAGACAGTTGAAGAGAAGAGATACGATTTACAAGTTATGGCTGGATAGACGAAGAAGAAGTAAGTAATGGTGTTTTTTTCAACCCAGACTATCGGGATCAGTGTGCCTTGAGACCTAGCAGAACTTTCCTTCATCACTATATTCTGTTTAACGAAACAGCAGACAGTGAAAGTTGTTGAAGAAAGGGAACACGTGATGGCTATTTTGGTAACTTAATCATCCATCTATAGGTAAAGTGTTATTATGTTTTTGTTGCGTGAAGTTATTATTCTTTTTAAGTTTTTAAAAATTGAGTTCGTTTTCTTAATATATTGCAACACACATGAAATTGGCATCCTTAGCAGATAAAGTGCTGATGAGTAAATGAATTCTTGCCAAAAGTGTATTGAAAATATTAGTACTGCAACTCATTTTAAAAGTATTTGTGGCCAATACGCCTAATGCAGTTACTAATGAAGCCACTAGTATCATATGTACACCCAGCCACAGTCCATCAAATTTTTGTTTTTCTCTAAAAATACTAACTTCATAACCGGTTTTTAGAGCAGAAGCATCTTGCTTGTCCTACTGAAAACCATACAACTTTATGAATTAACTTAAATTGAACAGTTGCGTTTGATCAGCGTTGTAGAACATAGGCATATACTGATTCATGACATAAATGGTGCAGCCAGAACACCACTTAAAATGGAAATTTTCAAGGAACACTTAAATTAGTATTAAAATTGAATTCGTCTTTTGTCAACGGCGTTGAAAAGTGTGGTGATCCAGGACAAGAAAAATTTTCATAGATGTCCATAACATTATGTAATGAACAAATAGGTTTAATGGGTTAAAAAATTCAAGCTAAGTACTCTGGGAAACTGGAGCTTCAGACCTCCATATAGTGCATATATACTCAGCAACCTATTACTTATTAACATTTGTTGTTCGATGCATCATTAAAATTGGAGCAGTGAAAAGTTTGTTGCCATATTTTGAGCTGAAGATTGGATCGCACAAGCAGTAATGTGGCTGTTTGAATGGCCATGTAATATTGACATCGATACTAAAATTTCCCTGATCAAAATGACCGTAATACTAAAAAAACTATAGTCTTTAAATAGTTTTAAAATACACATTAAAGGAGTCAATATGATATTTACAATCTCTGCGTTGGGCACTTAATAAATGTAGCGGACAATGTCGCAGCTTCTTGGTGTTATGCAGTTTGAGTTTTCTCCCTCTTAATATACTACTATTACTCATTTCTCAGGGCCAAATTTGGCTTTTGAATTATTAAACAGTAGGAATTTCAAATTCTCAGATGTTTATTGGGCATGGGCAATTGGTGTTAGACGTGGATTTTGAACAAGATTATATGGTAAAGTTGCAAAGATTAAACAATTTATATATCGGGATTCAAGCTAGGTCATACTTATCACATTTGCTAATTAACGTGAACAAGACAGAGAGTGGGTACTGACAGTAGTTTGCGATAAAATTATAAGCTAATTTAAAGATAAAAACAATCTGCTGAAGGTTACGCTTTTCAATATCAAAAGAGCATGTCCCCTTACGGTACGACTTGATGATGTAATGTTGTCATTCTTTGTCAATGCTGCTAATTAAAACTGATTATAAGCGGAATTGATGGTGCAAGTGGATGTAGAAGCGGAACTGGAACAAAGTGCAAATAGTATTTGTGAGTTTTTTTCAGAGATTTTTTGACCCGATTCTCTTACCTTTCTAATTGGTTGGCTGTCATTTAAAATGGCGTTTTTCTGGAAGGCGTAATAGAAAATGAGCAATACGTAGGTTGTGTTAGAAAAGCTGGGAAGCGGTTGTGACGCAGAGGTTTAAAATTATTTCAGAATGTCAAATGACATAAAATCTCATGATATTAAACAATTAGTTGGTGGCAATTTCTTGGTACAAAATGCTGCTTGCTTTTGCCATCCGAAAATTATAGAAGCATGAGCAAATGACCGAGGAGATGATTTACATGTGTGCAACAGCTAATGCACATAATCATGTAGCGCTCAAAAATTGTGAAAAAATATGGACTTTATCTCTCATTATTTGCTGCAAAGAATATGGAAGAGCACAATTCTTTAACGATAAAGAGACTAGAATCTTGTTTATAATTGGCATTGGAGCAGCAAAACATACTGAAATGCTTTGGAAATTTTCATGTCCAGCTTCTCATTGCAAAAAAAGCAAATAGTATTAATAGTATTTTATTAATTTTGTAAGGGAGAGCATTAGGGGGAGCACCCTAACGCTTTATAAATACATGTGAATGGGGGGCGGGGTTGTTAGGTTGTGTTGCTATTTTATTTGAGTACCGTGAAATTTTCGTAGGTTTATGTAGGAAATCAAGGCCTCCCCTAACTTTTAGGGTGTAGTCCATTTTGATGTGATACTTCATTTGAAAGAGATATGTTAAAACGTGGTATAGAATATCTATGTAGAGACAATATTATTATTCTCTCTTTTTCTTTTACCCTAAGCAAGTGTGGAAGTTACTTCAGTGTTAAAAGTTACTTTCTTAGTTTGATTTTTTTTCACTCCATCTCGCAATCTTTTCAGGTGTTGCTTTACTTCCTCTTCCAATTCTGTATCCGAAAACATGCAGAAACTAAAAAATATGCCTCTTCGAACGTAAAAATGAATTAGACGCAGCCCTTACAGGGACATGACCGAAGCTCAAGCCGGTAACCTGTCGCATGTTAAGCGGTTGAGTTAACCACTCGGCCAACACTACTTATCACAGGAATTCAAGTCTCGGTTACAAAAATCAAATATTGCAAATGCAGTAGCTCTATTTCCTTCGGTCCAAATACTCACGGTGCGATTGGTTTCCTCGGTAATGCTATTAAGAGCATGAAAACAATAGGTTTACCTGTCAACGGATAGAGGGCACGGTCTGGCTTGCAGAGAAAATCTTCGTGCTATAATGCTAGGTAGAGTGGAAATAAATGTCAAATATGTCTTAGCACCCTCGACCGCTAAGATAAAAGTCAAATAGAGGGAAATAAAGATGTTAGAGTAAAGCTTTTGGAAAGAATTGGAACAATTTTAACAGCAGTAGCCATAAAAATAAAAAAGGTAATGAAAAAGACGATATAGATGGCATCTAAAATTTAACAGACTGATAATGGATACTGAAAAATTGTGGAATCTTGGATCATAGATACGGATAAAATGATTTCACCAAGTTTTGTATCGACAACAATCAATAACTTAACGAATTGGCATCAGAATATTGTCAATTGTCTATTGTAAACCAATACGTTCTACGTTAATTGTTGCTCGCTGCAGTTAAAAAATAAAGCGTATACTTACACTATAGTCATTACTGTTTACTCTTTGAAGTATACTTCATATGTGATAAATAGTTATTATCTGATCAATAAAAAAACCGTCGAGGTTTTGTTTCGTCGGTTAAAAGTTTCGTCAAACAAGAAAAACTCGTCACTTCTGACTGACGAAAGCACTCAACTGTTTTAAAAATTTGAAAAAAGTTGAATCGAGAAAAGAATTCAACAACAACTGGTATGCTGATCAAGCTTGCAATCAGTTTAACAAGGGAAAGAGAGCAAAAGATGTAAAGGTTTCACTGAAAATGGGCCTGCTAAGCCGCTTTATGTACAGCAGAAAATTAATTTGTACAGCCAAATTGCAACCATAAAGGAGTTTATGAGGGCAGGGTTTGATAAAGCGGGGTCACAGAAGTGATCAAGGAAGCAAAGAGTGTTGGAACTAGAGAAATACCCATTCAAAGAGAAAACTCGTGCAGAAAGTCTTTTGTTATTACATGACGTTATGTGTCAACGGATATTTTTGTAATGTCAAATATTGTGTGTTTACTCATTTTCATTTTTTGTTTTCATGCACACGGGGAGTATTTCCTAGCCATAACAAGGAGACTGTAATTTGATTATCGAAACATATTAGCTGTGTTCTTAATAAGTGGCCTAATATCTGTCGAAAATAACGAAAAACCGAACTATCTAGAAATTGTGGAAGGTTTTTCGGCTAATTGTTTCTTTGGTTGTTTCGTTGTTGAAATATTTCTTTGGTGACGTTTTGCCGGAAACTGAAAATTTTGTTGATTCCCGACGAACTTTTGTATCTTTGCGGATACATATTTTGATTGGTTGTAAAATTGTTTGCTTCTTTTCTGTTATCTACATAATTTTTTTTTATCTTACATTCAACTGTAAATCGGTGAGAAAAAATATTTTTTCCTATTCAATACAGATATCAATGAGTGTACAGAAACGTCAAGTGTTTGCGGAAAAAACTCACATTGTATCAATACGCGAGGGTCGTACATTTGCAAGTGCAACCAGGGTTACCGAAAAAATGGGACATATTGCGAAGGTAAGATACAAAACCATCTGTTTTTATGGAACTTTTCTTAAATGTTGATTTCTTTGCACTTGAAACCAATAGAAACGCTGACGAGGTAATGAATTTCCCCCAACCTATTCAGCGAATTTTACCGCTAAATCAGGAGACGGACGTTTCTTGTGCTAAAAAGAGAATTTTCTTCACTTTGCTCTACCGTATGAGTCTTCCAGCAATGTCGTCCCACAGGCATTACTGAAAACACGAACTGCTGATTTGAAATAAGCTTCTTTTTTCGGTCATAGTACAATCCTTGCATTATTAAGATAACGATGAAAGAGTGGGGTATCGTCTTGGCAAAGTTAAATTCCTGGTCACTCACCGTAATTAAAATATGAAGAAAATTTATGTTCTGGAAGATAAATTATCATTCAGTTATGCAGTTTTGCATTGGAGGGAGCGTCAAATTTGTAGGAAATTTTTTAAAAGAAGCCACACAAGGATAAAACAACGGATTGTGTCAGTATGAAATGAAATTGATCCGAATATCTGTCCACGTTGTTCATGCGTTTCATGACAACATGAGGATTAGACCAACTGTTGCAATAGCAGTGAATTTATTTCATGATTTTCTTTACAAAGGATATTCACTCTTTAGTGGTATTTGTTTTCATTCTGTTTTCTTTGCCAAGTACATTTTAGCGCTTTACACATAGATATAGACATGATATATATATATATATATATATATATATATATATTCCTCTTTTTCTTTGTCTTTAGGCTGCTCCCATCAAGGGTCGCCACAGCGGATCATATTTCTCCATTTGGTGCAGTCAGCAGCATCCTCCTCCTTTCGCCCTCATGTCCTCTTCAACCGCGTCCACATACCGTCTCCTTGGTCTCCCTCTCTTCCTCCTTCCAGGGAGATGCATCTCTAATATTCTCTTCCCTCCCAGTTCTCTTCCCTTTTGATCACATGTCCAAACCATCTCAGTCTTGCCTCCCTTTGCTTCGCTACCAATCTCCTTACATGTGCTGTACCTCAGATATATTCATTTCTTATTTTATCCAGGCGTGTGACCCCAAGTGACTACCTCAGCATTCTCAGTTTTGCCACTTCCAAGTCAGCTTCATGCTTCTTTGTTGTTGCTAATGTCTCGAGTCCATACAAGAGAGCTTGCCGCATTACCGTTACACCTTTCCTTTCACTTTTGGTGATAGTTTTCTGTCACACAGGACTCCCGACACCTTTCTCCATCCATTCCAACTAGCTTGTATTCGCTTCTTCACTTCTCTATCGCATCCCCCATCGCACTGCACTGTTGATAACAGATACTTGAATTCTTCTGTCTTTGTTACCTCTGTTCCTTGCATGCTTATTTTGTCATCCTCTCTTTCATTCAGGACCAGGTATTCCGTTTTTGCACTGCTTATCGTCATCCCCCTTTTTTCAAAGGCATCTCTCCACTATTCCAGCTCTTCTTCAGCCTCATTTCTTGTCTTGCTGCACAACACAATATCATCGGGAAATAACATGGTCCATGGTGCTTCTTTCCTGACTTCATCAGTAAGTCGATCCATAACTACTGTAGGAAGAGGCTTAGAGCCGATCCCTGGTGGAGTCCGACCTTGACTTCAAAAATATTTGTCGTCCCTGCAGCATTTCTAATGGTGGTCTCACTGTCCTTGTACATGTCTTTTGCAAGCCTTATATACTTTTCTGCTACTCTAGATGTTCTCATGCAATGCCACAATTCCTCCCTTGGCACTCTGTCATACGCTTTTTCCAAATCTACAAAATCACAGTGTAATTCCTTTTGCCCTTCTCTGTGTTTTTTCATCAAAATGCGCAGAGCGAATAGCGCGTCTGTAGTTTTTTTTCCTGGCATTTAGCCGTACTGCTCCTCGCTGACCTCTAACTCTTGCCTGAGCCTTGGATCCAAAACTCTCTCCCACAATTTCATGGTGTGGCACATTAACTTGATGCCCCTGTAGTGGCCTCACTCTTGTGCATCTCGTTTGTTCTTATAAACAGGGATCAGCGCGCTCCTTCTCCACTCGTTTGGCATTTCCTTACCCTCCAGGATCCTTTTGAAAAGCTTTGTGAGCACTTACAACCCCAAGTCACCAAGACACTTCCATGCTTCAATAGGTATGTTGTCTTTTTGTTTTGCAATCCGAAATAGATCTTTTCACCTTCCTTTGTGTGCAGTCTGTCATAGAGATCACAGTATGCCTCCTCCTTTGCCTTGGCTAGCATTCGCTTTGCTTCCTTTCGTCTAGTGTCATATTCCCTTTTGCCCTCCTCTTGGGCTGTTCAGTCAAATACGTTTCTTTGCTTTCTTCTTGTTGTGAATGCTTTCCTGTACTGTATCATTCCACCACCATGTTTCCTTGTCTGGTTTCCGATAGCCTGATATTACTCCCAGGATTGCCGTTTCTCGAATTCTCCCAGTAAGTTCTGACCAATTTTCCAGTACATCTGTAGTTGAGCTCAGCGTCTCTAGTAACTCCCGGATGAAATTTCTCCTACACTTGGCTTCTCTCAGCTTCCACTACTTTATCCTTGGCTTAACCGTCGTCTTACTTTTCCTCTTGGTTTTAATTCTTAGCTTGCTTATTACCACTTTGTGCTGTGCAGCAACATACTCTCCTCCCAGTAAATAGCAGTCAGTTAGTTCGCTCAAATGTCTTCTTTTACAAGCTAGGTAGTCAACTTGGGTACTCCTCCCTCCATATCTATAGGTGATTTTCTGATCCTCTTTCTTCTTGAAGTATGTGTTCAGCACTGTCACCTCTACTCTCTTTGCAAAGTCTACTATCTTTTGGCCTTCTTCGTTTCTCCTTCCATAACCATATTCTCCCATCACCTCCTCACCCCCTCTGTTCCCTTCTCCAACAGGTCCATTGAAATCAGCTCCTATCACAGTCCTCTCTCCGCCAGGTATCCTCGTGAACGTGGTGTCCATGCCCCCCCCCAGAACTTATCCTTCTCTATCTGTGGGCAACCCATCTGTGGTCCATATGCACTAACCACAGTCAGTAGTGTACCCTCCACATCAACTGTCAAGCTCATCACTCTATCAGATATTCTCTCTACTCCCAAGACACTTTCTGCATAACAAGGTCTCAACACAATCCCTACACCATTTCTTCTGTTGCCCTCCCCATGGTATATTAACTTGTATCAATTCCCAAGTAGTTAGGACTTTCTCCCTTTCCATCTGGTTTCCTGGATGCATATGTCAATGCGTCTTTTTTCCATCAAATCTACAATTTCCCTTCCTTTTCCATTCATGGTCGTCACATTCAATGTTACAATCCTTAAAGTCATCTGCCTGGTTTTTTCCTTCACTTTTTTTTCTCTTTTTCTTGCCTCCTCTTCTTTTCACCCATTTTTGATTCAAGATTTTTGATCCGCATTATTTTAATTTGGCATGTTTTCTACAGCCGGATGCCCTTCCTGACTCCAACCACAGTTATCAGCGGTGTGCGTAGCCTTTGGTCTAAGGACCCCCTCACAAGGCAGTAAGTGGCCATCCCCGGCCGATGACCTCAAAAACAAGCTCGTACGCCCAGGAATTGGCCACCCCCACTCAGTTAGGGCAGGACGACAGAATGAAGGCCTCCACAACCTAGGGAGGGTTGGCTGACCGTGTGGTACGCCTTGCTAAAGGGCGTCCCGGGGACTATGCAAGGCAGGGCTGTCCATTCCCTTAGGGTCATGTTGAAGCCGAAAACCCATATATATATATATATATATATATATATATACCATGTGAGAATCATCTGCTGGCAAGGATTGGTGTGATTGTGCTTTCCATTTTTTGGTCATACTCGGTCGATACCGTTGCTCGTATCTCGACTTTTCTATAACATTTTCTATAGATCTTTTTCTTTCGTCTATGACCTCATGATCTAACGTGGTGATGCCATTTTCCCCGAAGTAACGGATATGGTCATCGACTGATGATCCACGATTTAAATTCACCATCTGGCCAACTATTTCATCTTTTCACTATATTTTCTACATTTCTGAACACTCTAATTTCCTATTCCTCTATTCATTTTTGTTATTGTCATTGTTTTGTTCATGTCCTGTTTATGTCAGTGCCTCGCTATTCTAGTTTATTTTTGCCGTTTAACATCTACGGCTATGAGCTTAGCGCTCATACACTATATATATAAACATACAGAAAAAGCGTAGCAATAAGCACCAAGATGGCTATTATATGATTTTATGTAGTTTTGGAAGGACAGATATTTTAACACACAGAGAGTGGAGAAGATGGGATAAAGCTTCCTCTCATATTTTATCTATTGCAAGTATTGGACAGTGGATCTTACTGCATTGCATTACATTCGACTATTATGAATTGTATTGTTCACTAGAAGTCTGAAATTTTGGTGTAAAGTGGTATGAAATTAAACAGATAAAGATAAAATGAAATGAAATTGAATGTGCTACGGAGGATTTTCTTTCCAGGATTTTCTTTCCAGTTGCTGAGAAACTGCAACTGGAAAGAAAATCTTACTTGTTTAGTGAAATCTTTGTTTGCGATCAGTTTTTTTCCGTTTTCTGCTTGAAATGTAACGCTAAAAATGAAAATCTAATAAATGAGCTGACTAATGGAAAAGCCTACTTGATTTTTTCTGTGCAGGTATTGGCACAATTTAGAGAAAGGTTAGGCTGTTGAAGTATTTGCAAAAGGATGGGTTTAAAAAAAGCAAACCGTAGAGCACCTCCAGTAGAGGGTGTGTAAGATCTATCTGAAGTCTAGATTTTTTACTTCACCATTTTTTTTTAATTTGTTTTAAAAGACCAAGTGCAACCAGCTCTTTTCAACTCTTTGTTGGTTCTACCAGATGTTCCAGAATGTTCTGAAAAGACATATGTGTGTCATTCTACAGCAGAATGTGTAGAATTACCTGGTTCATATAAATGTGTTTGCCGTGAAGGCTACAGGTTTGGCCCTGACGGCAGAACGTGTGTAGGTATGTTTACATTGATTTTTTACACTTTGATATATTACATATCATTTCATTGACTAGTTGTTCTTGCTAACGTCTGTTTTTACGTTATGGGAGCAATTTCTTAATTTATTTGAGTTGTTTTTTAATTTTCTTGGGATCAATGTTTAGAAACTATCATCATTATTATCATTATCATCATAATCGTTAAAAGAATGTAACTTTTTTCTTACGGACGATTAAAATTCAGTTAGACCAAAGACTTGTATACATATATACACACATACACACAGATCTATATATATATATATATATATATATGTGTGTGTGTGTGTGACTATGTGTGTGGCTGTGTGTGTGACTATGTGTGTGACTGTGTGTGTGTGACTATGTGTGTGACTGTGTGTGTGACTATGTGTGTGACTGTGTGTATGTATTTTTCTTGCAATATAACTCTGCTAAAGGGTTACAGACAAGAATTAGGCTTTGAAGAGAAGAAGGTTAGTCTTTAAGATTTGCCTTTTTGAATTTGTCGTGTTAAATGACTTTGGCACCCGTCTTTCAAAGTGCTGATTTAACTATCAATATATTAAGGTATTGTTGCATAAAAGAGTTATGTGGCGAATGGTGATTATATTCACAGGACCAATACGGGTTGCCTAATTTTTTTTGACGAGATCTAAAAAAGTAAGTTTATAAATTGAAAAATTTTAACCAATATTATTTATTGGAAGCATTTACAGATGTAACCTACAAAAAACAATGAAAAATTGAAAAAGGCAACCTTATTGTTATTAGTAAAAGCATTTAGCAAGTAATTTCCCTCTCCCTCCTGAGTTATTATATAATACTAAACATAATTTAGTATTTTGTTCTCAGCAATTACCTTTATTTATATATACATACATATAGCTTTAAAGTAAATGGCTACTGTAAAAACTACATATTTTTTAGGCTTCCTATACCGTACACAGTTTTTCAACCCGAATCTCATTATAATGGCATTGTATCTTTTTTTTTTCAGCACTAGAATCTTGATAATTGCTTCTGCACGTCTGCACTAAATAACAAATCAAAGAAGGCTTTTCTCATCTGCAAATGCAAGTTACATTAAATTTATACCTACTACCTTGCACGGTAATGGCATTCACGTACATGCACGTATGCACTATCAAAGCACAATATTAACCTGCAATCGTGCCCTGCACAGCTACAAATATATTTTTATTTCTGGGCACAATTTTGTTGAAGCAAAATAGAACGTAGTAATATGAAATCAAACGGATACTTGAAAATCGCCAATTAAAAAAATTATATAGAGAGCCAACAAGGTAAATTTGAACCCTATATAACAAATCAGTAACTTAGCTTTAACAGTTTTTAAATGTTAAACCCAACAAAATCTGCCAAGCTGTAAAATAGTGTACATAAATCATTGTACGTTTCTCCTCCAAGAGCTTTTCGGGAAAATTATTTTTCATAAACAATGAAATATAATGGATAGTAATAAAATGTACGAATAAGAATAAAAAGAAAATTGAATGCATTGTAAAATTCGTTGATATTCTATGCATGCTTGATGTATGGGGTTTTAATTTTTGCTGTTATCTAGGTCTGGTTTGAAGAAACGTGACTGTCACTCGACAGCATCTGATTGATTTAGTAGTTTGTACTTTTCTGATCAAATAACATATACAAGAAGCTGAATATGCTGTCTAGTAATGCATGAATAATAAATTTATTTGTTTATTGTTTATATATATATTTATTATCAGTTAGGTAGACTGATTTACCAAAAATGTATGCCAGGAGACAGCTTTACAAATTTCATTGCTTACAATATAATTTGTACAAGGCAACATCAATGATAAATGTATCATATCGGTATCATGCAATAATTAGATTTATATTATACCACTTTGTAACCCTTTTATTACAGATTATAGTTAGAGTAGGAAATAAGTAGTAACTGCGCTTTGTAACTTTTCTGCATACTCTGAAGGTCCTTCCTCCTGATAGATACTTATACTCCTCAGTGTGGGGTATACAATTCTTTAGTTTGGTGCACATATTGTGTGGTTTCTTGCCTCAAGTTAATTTGTGTCTTTGCCTCTGATTTGGAGAATCATAACCTCGTATGCCATTGGTCCGATGCGTAGTCATTGTGTAAGTCTACGTCGGAGGATATTAATTATATTTTTATAGATCATATTTATACATTTTTTATTTATTTATACTTAATATGCAACTAAAAAATAGGAACATCTATCAAGGCTATAAATTAGTACACAAAGGCGAAAATTTGTTCACAACTCAACTGCTATTCCTTTACCAAATTTAACACATCTGAAGCATGTTTTTATTTATCAAAGTTAACTTGGAGCACGTGGTAGGACTTCCAGAAAACAAAGTCAAAGGAAAAAACTAGTGGTAGAAATTGGATTACAGAAAGTAATTTTTGGTGTAGAATGTCCGAGCAAAAGGATTTGTTTCTTGGATACACTACAAGTTCCGGTGTAACAGAAAATAACTACTCCCCGAAAAAAAGTACTCCCGGAGTACTTTTTTCCTAGGAAATATATACTCCCCAGTACTTTTTTCCTAGGAAATAAATATCCCCTATGGACTTAACAAATCTCTCAGCTGATTTAAAATGTTTTGTTACTATCAAAATCCAAAAAGTACTTAAGCTTAGGGTCTATAGTTAACAATTCACCATCGGAGTACCTTATTTCAGCAGTACCTATTTCCTGGGCAATTAATATCCCAGGGAGTACTTTTTTCCCGGGGGTGCTTATTTCCTAGGATAGAGGTACTCCCGGGAGTACTTTTTTCCTAGGAAATATGTACTAGGGAGTACTTGTATCCGGGAAATAAGTACCGGGGGGTACTTTTTTCTGGGAGTACTTTTTTCTTGGGACACCAGTCATGCAGAATTAAATCATCATAGAAACTCCAGGCAGGGATGATCGGTTTACCTTGAGGATTTTTAAATATTTTGATGGTAACTAGTATCAAGAGGGACTGACTTGCTCTTGTTGATATACACCTTCATTTGCTCGAGTAATGCGTTAGAGCTCTTTGATCACAGTACATAACAAGTTCCCCAATGAGTTCAGTCTTAATCGAACAATATTGGAAACATGCTTACATTTAGGCTAGTAGTAGTATTAATCACCAATTTGTAACTAGTGTATATTATACCACTACATACCCCAATCACCATTTAATAATATTTATTGAATCACTTTTTTCGTGCCATCCCTAGATAAAGCTGTAAGAAAAGAAAAAATGTTTAAAGCAGAATGTTAATTATTTGTGTTTATTGTATGCTCATATATATATATATATATATATATATATATGCATATGTATGTACCTTGCCTGTACTATTTATATTTAATTTTTTTAAAAGACAGTTATTAGAGTGAGAGAAGAAAAGGGCTAGGTCCTTGTGAAATCCCCCCTGAACGGCAAAATATATTCTTCCTACGATCAACATTGTGATACATTAATGTTTGACATATTTGTGTGGTAGTTTACTGAGCATCAAGGTAATTATACTATTATTTTTCAGTAAAATGCCGACGGTGTCTTCACCGTGGTATTTGCATTGAACCAAACCTTTGCCAGTGTCGAAGGGGGTACACGGGATCAATTTGCCAGTGGGGTATGTATCAACCTACCTCCTTTTGTCGTCATATTCTAATGTACGATATCTCGAAAATGCAGAACCATCTGTTTTCTTGCTTAACCAACCAAATGTTGATTAAAGTTCCTTTTTGTATAGTATGAATGTATTGTGTTTTTTTCTGTGTACTTAGGATTAAGACTATGCTTTTGATTAGCCAATTAAATTTTGAAACATTTATTTCTTTAAAATAAACAACATAAAAACAGTTTTGGTAAAGTCTATTGTTAAATGTACTGTTACTATATAACCCATTTTTGACATTATGTAATATTTTGTACCGAATGTGCTATTGAGTAGTAGAGATAGTAAAAGGAAAATCCAAATAAAAATAACAGTTAGAATTTTTGTTGCAAAACAAAAGGATGGATTTCTAAACTGGTGATGCAGAAATATGGATGCTCATAGCATGAAAGCAGAAACATAGGGTTGGATCATGCCGATGTCAGTCAGTTTTTAATTATTAATTTCCTGATATCTTGATGTGATGGCTTTAAAATAGAATTCGGGATAGTGACTTAATATTATTTTACATTAACAGGGTTACGAGATATACCACGTAAAGTTGTCCTACTGTTTCGATAAAGTAATTAAATATGTACCTCATGCCAAACAAAAATTGATTAAAAAGACAGTATCTTGTTACTCAACTATTACTTACCCAAGTTAATGCTTTGAAATCTTTCTTTGGCAATGCTAAAATTTTCGAAGAGTCTATTTAGCCGTCTGACGGCCTTCTGAACCGAAACCTATTCTACCGTCTTTTACCGGTAGTAAAATTTCATTGGTCGATCTGTTCAAGCCACATGACGCGGTTCTGTTCAAGCCACAATATTAAGGTTATGGTTAGGGTTAGGTTAGGCTGGAGATCTCGAATCCTATTCTACGGTAGAATAGGATTCGAGATGTCCAGCCGTCTGACGGCTAAATAGCAACTGCCAAAATATTTTCTTGAAAATTAGCATTTCAAAGCGAATTGAAAGTGCTCTCGTGTACGAGGTAACATTTGTGCTTGTGTTAAAGGTGAATCCTTCTTTGATTTTATGCAGTCAGACAGTGCAAAGGTAATTATCATTTAAACCACAAATTGATTACTTTCCTCTTTTTTTACTTTGAAATCTGACGAGGGTAGTTAAGATGAACTATTCTATTTTGTTTGTATTGATACTTTTTGTATAAACACAACAATGAAACAAAGACATATCGAGATATTTTTATATTCGTTAAAACAAATTTTTTAGGGATACACGTTTTGGCATTTGTTTTGATTTATTAAAACAATGGCAGTGTTTTACATGATAGAAAGAGACTATTTAATTGTGGAGAAGTCTATCAGAAACTACTTCCCAATTTCAGTTGGAATCTTTGTTCGATTGAACGCTTTCTCTTTACCTTTTATTCACCTCTGATCACCCTTCCGTGGTCTTTGGTTGATGCAAGCTGTAAAAGACAATATACGGGCACCTGTTTATCAGGGATACCGTTAATAAAAGTCATAGAAACTTGAAACCTTTTGAGTTTTTTCATACTACTTTCAAAGTTTTCTGATGGCAGAACCACATGTGCTTTTTGATGTATTTTCAATTCCAAATCTTTCAATTCAAAACAGGAAGCATTTTTAACTTGATAGGTTGTGGGTTGAGGGTCGCGGAACCGTAGTAACTCGTTATTTTCTTTTGAGGATTTTGTTGTACGTGATACATCAAGCAGGATGATGATCGTGTGTTTTTTATGTTTCCACCGATTTGGCAGTCATTTGCCATAAATATAGATGTGACTGAAATACAGTGAAGGTGTTGCCCATAAACAATAGTACACAGTTATTATTTTCTTCTTTAACAAAATATTGATAAAATATTACTTTTATACGCGCTACGTCAACGTCATTTTTATATATGGTAGAAGGTTTTGCGAAACCTTGTCCACACAACAGGTACGGATTCAAGTTGTCAAACATCCATGTTTGAATATCTAAAACTTCTTTCTTTATCAAAATTTGAATAAAGTCTGGCATAGGACTGGAAAACGGTTATTGATTCTTACAAAAATCATCCACCGTCACCAAAAGCTCTTTGTAGGCAGGTTCATATTACTTGAATTTTTTGCTGTGTTTTAATACTAACTGGACTTTTATGTGAGATTAAAGTTTCGTTTTTTAATTTGTAATTTTAGCGGGAAACGAGTTTCTTATTTTAGCGCGAGGGGGAACAGTGAAAAGGGTGTCCATTCCACATAGCAACATTGGCATTGGGAGCCTTCTTGAGCGACCAGGACATGTTTTTGTGGCTGTTGATTACGATTGTCAGGACAAAATGGTATATTGGACTGATCTGACGTCTGGATCTATCAGTAGAGTAGGGTATAATGGATCAAACTCAGAAGTTATCGTCCAAGGCCTGGTCGATCCACAAGGTAAGTTATAAGAAAATCCCTGGTAGTTTGTATATTAACCTTGCTAACAAGCATTTAATAGAAAGTACTTAACTTTTCTGCTGTAGCGGTTTTTGCAGACCCAAATCTTTTTGTAGAAATAGTAACAGAAGATGAAATTAGGGATTTTGATCACGAAAGTTATGAAATGACGACAAAAGGCCTGATTTTCAGTACAACAGACAACACTTTTTCAAAACAATGCCCCTTCTTATTTGTTTCTAATGCGTCAATGTCAATCTGGACGCTTGGAATAGGATCAAAATTTATTTGGAGGGACAACAAGCCCAATGTGCCCGTTTTAGTTTCTGGTTTTAGTTAGCACAGTCTTGTTTCCGACATCCATTGTTTAGACGGCATTGTGGAGTTTATTGTACTTAAACTTAGTAACTTTCAGACCGTTTAGCCTGTGTTTTCATCCCTCTCCCTGTTTGTTTTTCTATTTGTGTACCTATGTATGTATTTATGTATGTATGTATTTATGTATGTGTGTATGTATGTATGTATGTATGTATTTATGTATGTGTGTATGTATGTATGTATTTATGTATGTGTGTATGTATGTATCCCTGCAAGATGGGGGTAAGAATTCTCCTGCTGCCGTGTCCTGGCATGTAGTAAAAGGCGTCTAATAGGACTGGGTCACCCTTGGGCAAGGTGTAGCACCCAATAGCCTCCCTGCTCGGGTTACAGTGAAGCCATGGATGCAGGTGGTGGATGACTTTCTGGAGCATATTACATTGTAACTGTAATTAATGGTCTAGTAGTTAAGATGTCGGGCAGAAGACCCTTCTTGCAAGGACAATGGCCGAGATCACCGCTCAGTAAGGGCACTGTATGGGACAGAAGACAATGGCAAACCACTGTCCTAAAGGTCAGGACCTGACCTTTGCCAAGAAAAGTCATGGTAATAGAACGTTTAAGCAATAAAGATAACAGCGTGAATAGTGCCAAGACAACAGTCGGCCCTTCGCTCGGTAAGGTTGCCCACGTGCGACAGGTGGCACCGGACCGTCATCAAGCAACTGTCCGCAACAAGGAGATTATTAGAATCGGAACTTGGAATATTAGAACGTTATTACAATCTGGTAAACTTAAAAAAGGTTAAGCAAGAAATGAAAAGGCTGGGAATCAACATTCTAGGACTATGTGAGACAAGATGGAAAAGAAATGGGGAATTTCAAAGCGACAATTATAGAATGATCTATGCTGGCGGAGAAAAGCACGAAAGAGGAGCCGGTACACTGTTTGACGAAGAAATGAGCAAATGTCTAATGGGACATTGGCAACTATCTGAAAGAATCATGCTAGTTAAAATAAAAGGAAATCCTTTCAACATTTCAATCATCATGGTATACGCACCAACAGCTGACAGAACTCAGAAAGAGATTTTTATTTTTATGATACACTTGACAAAGCGAAAAAACAATGCAAATCTCAAGAAATTATTATAATAATGGGAGATCTAAACGCAAAAGTTGGAAAAGATGGAGAAGAAGAAGTGATAGGTAAATATGGCCTTGGTACGAGGAATGAAAGAGGAAAGAAATGGGCCCAGTAGTGTGAAGCAAATAACCAAGTAATTACAAACACTTGTTTTCAACAGCATTCAAGACGTCTGTGGACCCGGAGAAGCCCAAGCGGAGAACACAAAAACCAAATCGACTATATCACAATCAACAGCCGTTTTCGTAACGCAGTAAAACAATTGAAAGCTTATTCAGGAGCGAATTGTAACAGTGACCTTGTTCCTATTGTCTACAATTTAGCTGTGAAATTAAAGAAGTTAAAAAAAGATGAGGTCCACTCCAAAACAACAAATTGAACTACTACAAAAAGATAGCGATCTCAAACATGAATATGCAGTGGAAGTAAAAAACAGATACGAATATCTACTGGAAGAAACAACAGACTAGTGGTACTCTTTCAAAACTGCCGTAACCTCAACATCGAAAAACTTTGTCCCCAAATGCGAAAGGAGAAAGAACATAAATGGATAACTAATAAAATCTTAGAATTGATGAATGAAAGAAGACAAATTGCTAACAAATATAGTTGAGAATATAAAGAAATGAACAAAAAGATAAATGCTGTAGAGAAAAAGAAGCATGGTTAAGTCACAAATGTGAAGACATAGAAAATAACATGAAAACCGAACCGTCCATTATGTACCAAAAAATTAGAGAAATTACTGGTCAAAGAACATGCTCATCTTTTGGGTGTTTAAAAGCAAAAGAAGGAACAATTATCGTAGAAAAAGTACAAATACTAGAAAGATGGAAAGAGTACATTGAAGACCTGTTCCATGATGAAAGAGGGGACAAACCAAGGGTTGAAAAGAACATGGACCGTCCGAAAATCCTGAAATCCGAAGTGAGAGCAGCTATCAACAAAATGAAAAAGAATAAAGCAGCTGGCCCAGACGAAATGGTAGTAGAAATGACATTAGCATCAGACGAATTTGGAGTTGACATACTTACAAAAATAATTAATGAAATATACGACACTGACAAATTCCAGAAGCACTGAGTAAATCTATTTTCTTTACACTACCAAAAAAGCCAGAAGCAATTGACTGAGAATTACACCGAACAATTAGCCTGATGAACCAAATCATAAAATTATTCTAAAGATTATTATGTCTAGAGCACGCAGTAAAATCAAGGCAGAAATCGATGAAGAGCAAAGTGGTTTTGTAGAGGATGCTGGCACACGGAACGCAATCTGAATGATACGAATGATTTACGAAAGAGCCATAGAAATGCAAAAAGACTTGTACTTGTGCTTTATCGGCTACACGAAAGCGTTTGACAAGGTGAAACATGAAGAACTTCTGAAGCTAATGCATTCCATAGAAATAGATGGCAAAGACTTAAGACTGCTGCGCAACCTATACTGGGAAGAACCAGCATGTATGAGAGCTGCCAATGAACTTAGCGACTTTACGAAAATTAAACGTGGCATGCGTCAAGGATGTGTGTTCTCACCTGACCTGTTTAATCTGTATAGTGAAACTATATTGAGAGAATTATATGGCTTGCAAGGCATCACCGTCGGTGGATACACTATTAACAACTTACGCTACGCAGACGATACCGTTCTTATGATGGACTCAGAAGAACGACTTCAAAAGTTACTTGATAAAGTTGTAGAAGCTAACGAAGCAAAAGGTCTAACAATTAATTGTAAGAAAACAGAGTGCCTTCTAGTTAGTAAAAAAGCAATTATTCCGAAATGCTCTCTAAAAATTGGCAACAGCACCATCAAACAAGTTGAATACTTAAAATACCTAGGAAGCGTGTTAACAGCAGATGGCAAAAGCGACAAAGAGATCAAAAGAAGGATAGGAATTGCTAAAACTACGTTTGAAAACCTTTCAAAAATCTTAAAAGGCCGACAATTGTCAGTAACTACAAAGATACGAATTTTAGAATGCTGCGTGTTGTCAACCTTATTGTACGGTAGTGAATGCTGGACAATTTCAGCCACAATGGAGAAAAAGTTAGAGGCAACAGAAATGTGGCTTTATAGAAGAATGTTAAGAATATCATGGACAAAGATGGTTACGAACGAGGAAGTCCTGCAGAGAATAGGAAGAGGAAGAACGTTGATGAGGAAACTTCGAAAGCGACAACTGGAATTCTTTGGCCACATTAAGAGAAAAGAAAAATGGGAGAATCTCATTATCACGGGAAAAATAGAAGGCAGCAGATGTAGAGGGCGTCATAGAACAACATTCTTAAATAGCAAAAGCAGTTGGATGAAGAAGGAGGTGTCGGCGGGGAGGGCAGCCGGGATTACAGAAGTAGAACTGCTGAATGCCACAAAAGACAGAAAACATTTGAATGTCATGATCGACAAGGTCATGAAATGACAGGGCACCAACACAGACAGACAGTATGTATGTATGTATGTATGAATGTGTGTATGTATGTATGTATGTATGTATGTATGTATGTATGTATGTATGTTTCTCTCACTCCCGGTCTTTCTCATGTTTCACGTGTCTTATATTTTTATACAATAAATAAAGGATGATAAATTACCTGAAAACAAATTCCTCTCTAAGTTTTCGTTTTCTCATTTCAAGTAATGTATCCAAATTGGTATTGGGAAGAAGACCATCTACATAGTGCTACATGCTTAGACTGATTACATCAAGTTAAGTACCAGAAAAAGCCAGCTAAGAATAGAATAGAATATCAATTGACAAAACGTTTTTATTTATTTATTATTTGGAGTTGAGTGGCATCGATTGTGATGAGAATTGGAGATCTGTCTGTATTGGAACTTTGTTTGTGAGAGAAAGGATGTCTGGGAAAGTGTGGCGGCAGGATCCCCTATCCCCAAAAGATATGAGATTTGAGAAACTTTATTGCTGATTAAATAGATGTTTTGGGTATTTAGGAAAACACTGCGCAGTTAAGTTGTAAAATGATAATCACTATGAACCCATGTAAAAAAGTTTGGATAACCTATACTTTAGGTGGTTAATGCCTTTTATTGCTTTGGGTTATCTATTTTCCAGGGAATCTCGTAGTATTCTTCTTATAGTATAACTTAACGTGTTATGTAAAAGATAAAAGTACTTCTTTTCAAATATTTTCAATAAACTTTAGAAATGACGAAGTTCCCTCTTGTTTAAACTTTATCGCAAATTTTTTCCTTCTTTTTATTACAGGAATAACAATTGATTGGTTGGGGAGAAATATATTCTGGACAGATACTGGGTCAGACAGAATTGGGGTTGCACGTTTGGACGGATTATTTCGAAAGGAATCTTTAATATCAGGGGATCTTAAGAACCCAAGAGCAATAGTATGCAATCCTTATCAAGGGTAATAACCATATCGAAGCTTTTTGATATTCAGTTTTTATACTAAAATACTTAGGAGTTAACAGTTAGACGTTTAAATATTAATAATCGTAAGTGCTCGAACGCAAAGTCCTTGCGTTCTTTGTGAAAAGGTCTTTAATACTGTGTTATTAATGTAGGACTGTACCGTATTCAGAACAAAATTGCTTGGCAGGATTTGTGAAAACTTGTATTGCTAGGATACCTGGATGGACAACCTCCTTAGAGATAAGAAAGAGCACAAGAACACAGCTTTGTGAGTAAAGGAATACTCACTTACGTATTTGGTCACCCTTAGACGGACGACCACATAGCCTCTCCCGAGCCCCCGAGCCATTTATGAAGAATAATAGGTGCTATACGTCCTTTAGTTCTCCATCCCTTCAGTATCCCTGTGTAGTCATCGTTAAGCTTTCTTATTTTGCATCATCCATGATTGACTCTGATGAGACGCTGTGTTCTGAACTCTGAATGTCTGTGGCAGTGACTGGCAAGCTGGAGGTTTCTTAAACCTTCCGTATTGCTTTTTGCTGAAAAGTCTGTATACATCCCTCCGTTGGGGCTCCAATGTACATTAAGGGGTTTGCGATCAATCGCTGAACATCTTTGTTATTATACAAGTGAGACTGATGTTCTATATTTACGTGCTTTGCATAGATATCTGGATTTGTGGACGAGTACAGTGGTGATGTAGGGACCATGGGTCAGACTTGTCCTTTTGCAAATGGCCACTCGTTCACTTGAGTTTTTTTTCTAGCCACTTGTACTTTCTTTTTAGACTTTTTCATCCTATTACCTTATTGACTGCTTTTTCACGCTTCTTCTTATTTATGCTCAACATGGACAATCTCAACCATGTGGTTTTTTTTCTTGGATTTCCATACTCTGTATTTGGTCATACAACATTGTACAAGCTTTGAAAAGCTTGTGATCATACTTCTTGATTTTTCTTTGGGTTTGTTCATTTTGTAGGTCTTGTTAATGTTGCTAGTGAGCTACGTCTACGTCACGTCTTATTTTGGCTGCTTTTAAGTAGATGAAGTGCTGTAAGGCAGGTGACGCGAAAGCTTTAATGGTCTTTAGAAAAACATATTACTCCACTTGAAACAATTTATTTGGTGTATAAGTCAGTAAGTCAGCAGACAAAATCCAGTCCGTTCAATTTGAAATTAGGAGTAGACACACTAATCTCACACATTAAAAAAGATTTTATGTGACTTTCTGTAACAGATTCTGCTTTGTGTTTCACCTTGTATAATTTTTTTGAAATTTCGTTTTGTTCAAAGTGAAAATATCCTTTGTTTTTTCCCCATAGGAAGTTGTATTGGACAGACTGGAATAGAAACCGACCTCGCATTGAAGTTTCATCAATGGATGGTTCATCTAGGAAAGACTTGGTTAAAAAAGACCTAGCCCTGCCAAATGGTTTAATAATTGACTACAAAAGTGGAAAGTTATGTTGGACGGATGCTTGGTACAATACAATCTCTTGTATAGATTTCGATGGAAAAGAGAGGGTTGTTTTGTTTTCTGAGGTAAATGGTGTAAACTGGATGTTTTATATTTACCAAAATAATACATAATATTTAGAGTATTTTGAAATTTAGGGAAAGTATTTTTCTAACAGTCAAGCGATTAAATGAGCTTCTTGTGCTTAGGATTTGGGTGCTAGTTTCTCTTTCAGTTCTTTTTCTTTTTTGTTTCGTTTGGCTACTTGATGTTACTTTGACAGCTCTAAAGACATTGTTATAGATAGCTTAACTGCTGATCATTACTTGTTTTTCAATGTTGTTTGCCATTCTTTTAACTAAATTTCCCAATCCGACTGAAGCTTCGGCAAGGAGATGTAAGTAGATATGATCAACTTGGCGTAACACTATCTATGTCACTCTGTAATCAAATTATGTCATTTTATCTTTTATTCCTATATTTTTATTTGAATATCTTAGCAACTCGTTTTTCGTCGTAAGCGTTCTCATCACAAGATTTTTTTATTTTTCAGGCAAAATACCCCTTTAGTTTAGCAATGCATGGCTCCATCCTTTATTGGACCGAATGGGAAACAGGTGAAATTGGAAGGTTTCATCGTGATAAAAAGATTGCCCTCCCATCCATCAAAGGAGGCATTGGAAGCGATGGAAGACTGTATGACATCAAAGTTGTAACACCTTGCCCTGACAGTAAGTTTGTTGTTAGTCATTGAAGACTAAGTGAAATTTAATTGCGACATTTAATATCTTACCTACTCTTCTGGGTTCAGTGAAGTAATTCATTAGTGTGGATTTTAGATTATGGAGTATCGGTGACCTATGGAAATTTAAGTTTGTTATTCATAAACAGACCATCAACACATCAATAAAAGTGCGCCTCTTAAGATCGCCAGTATTTCCAACCGCAATGTACGGCTGCGAGTGCTGGACTATAAAGAAATCAGATGCAAAAAGGCTGACCAGTTTCAAATTGTGGTGCTACCGGCGTATGCTTAGGATCATTTAGATGATGAGAAAAATGAGTACATTTGTTTTGAAGAAAGTGGAAGACGGTTGGGGGCTTGTGAGCGAGATCAGAACCAAACGACACAGATGTTTTGGGCACGTTGCTGGAGACAGTGGTATGGAGAAAACGACAAAAAAAAAACACGATACACGGAGATCATTTATTGTACCCCTTCTCCCGTGGTAGAAACAAGGTAGAAAGAGGTGACAGCAGCACATCAGCCGGGTCACGGCGGATCGAAATTGATCTAACTGAAGGAAAAAAAGATTCTTAAAATCCTCATGTTCTCTCTGGTTCCCATTCTTTTACATATTATCATGCAATGAACGTTACAAATAACATATAATTTATTGAAAACCCTCACCATATTGAAACATGGTACTTATTTCTTACGTTTAGATCATACCTAGTGCGGACAGAAATCTAATGCCTTCCTCAACATTTTTCTTACAATATCGTATCGTGGATATATCAACAAATCTGATGACTACCACAGTTAATCCCATTTTTCCGTATTACACACTACGTAACCAGATTTATTTGGTGTCTGATACACTAAAGTTTTTTATTGAAGGACAACCAGTTGAAAAGATCAATTACTTTTCCGGCATTAGCTATGATTTCCTACGCTTTGGATTTCATTATCTAGATACAATTGGTTTTTAAAGTTGTTATTCCAGGAAACCTATGTGGCTTTTTATTAGACAGAGGATCTATGGATATAACGTTTACCACAAGAAGAAGTTTATCAAAGCAGCATGTTCGGCAGTGCCATGTCTTTTTTTGAGTGTCAAAAGAAAGTGAGAAAGAGAAGTGTTCGGTGGTAAATATCAGGAACGCCTTGATACTCTTCTAATCCCTGAGATACATGCCCAATATAAAGGTTACTCTGTGACTTTTGGAAGCGTTGAGATTCTAAGCAAATAATATTCAAGTATTGAGACGTTTTTTATCCATATACCAATCCAATGGGATAGGATAATTGTGAGCAAAGTGGATACTAGGTTTTAAAAGCAAACCCCCTTAAAGGTAACTACAGCTAACTAAGGTACTAGAATATAAAACAAGCAAGTAAAATAACATCTACACAGAATTACTTAAGTGGTATGGGAGAGATATCAACCTTAGTAAAACGTGATTGGCACAAATCTTAGAGAAGAAGAAAATAATTATATGCTGTAAGGACCATACCGAGATTCCATACGATTTGACATACCTTTTTATCAGACGTAAGCTACTTCTGTCTTGTAAAAGTTCACAAAAAGACACAAAAACATAGTATTCAACTTACAATCTACTAAGACAACCACTCTTTAACGCATTTGAATGATAATACAAATTTATTAGACCCCAGTGTCCAAATGATTTGCTCCTTTGCTTTTATTACAGAGGAATTACAACTTTGAATCACAATTCCAAAATGCAGAGCTACGTTAACAATACTTCCGTCCTTGTCATAACAATTGAAATAAAGGAATTTTGTCAGCATCTAAGTATTTTTTCCCTAAGAAAAGCAACATTACATTTTACAACGTTTTATTCGAAAAATAAGAATGTGTTTTAATTATTGCAAGGCACTATTTAGTCCCATGAGTAAAAGTCTTTCTTGTGTACAAGGCATAATAAATTTTACTTTTGTCGCTTTCTTTCTAATATAATGAATTTTTTAAAAATACTTTTAAACCTGTATTTTTTCGATCAGTCAAGAAACGAGTGGTTCTTGATTGATAAAGACTATTCCATAAAGGTTAGGTTTACTAGATAAAAAATATTTGTTGTTTGTGATAAATATCTGTAGGGGTTTTAAGAATTATGCAATGCATTTTCCCCTCTGTATTTACGTTTATTGGCCTGGATATCACCTTTATCCAATGGCTTAGAACTTGATTTTGTATTGTGAGAGGAAATAGTTTGGCTGTTTTCATAGCGTGTATAGTCTAATTGCAAATGTCGTTCTCCATAATAATGAGTATCTTTTGATTATGATGACCCATCTTTTTCCCCGGTTGTAATAAATAACCGTCTGTGATTGGAAAAGTCATCCAAGTTATTTTACTATGATATTTCAAAACAGATCTTGTCAGCAGACCTGTGTTCTTGAGGCAACCAGGCTTCTTGGTTTCCTTATCACGCGGGCTGGTTGACAAGGAATTTCTATACAGTGTTAATGTGAGAAGCTCTTTTAAATTTTAACAGCCCCTCCCCTTTCTTGTAACAATAATCTTTTTTCGAAGTGTTCAGTTAGCGGACGCTTGAGCAAAAGCTACAATTTCGGGAGGTTTGCCAAACATTCCTTGAAATCTTGTCAATGACTTCAACGCTCTTGCTGCTAATTGTTGTCTCGTGAGAGAAAAATGGCGTTTGTGAAAGCTCTCTTACCAACCAGTAGAGTCTTTTTAATCAGTTGCCAATATCTCCAGCAAACATTGGGGTGCTTTCTTTACTCAGGTACAAGTTCACGGGGACTGTTCTGCTTTTCACATCTTCAAGCCACTTCCATGTATTCTTTAGCAGAGCGTGTATGAAAAGCAATTTTGTATGAATTAATTTATAACTATCCTCTGAGAGTATTTATACTCACCACCACCACCACCATCATCATCATCATCATCATCATCATCATCATCATCATCATCATCATCATCGTCTTCTTCTTCTTCTTCTTCTTCTTGTAATTAATAATACTTAATAGTACCCTTACTTTTAGGCACGAGAATGACAATCTAATTTTGAATTGTATGAGGATAAAGTGGGGCATATTTCAGAGTGACTCCCTTTTCCCTCTTATTTTAGATGGCACTTATACTACTTTTTAAGCTCCTTAATAAAAACAACGAAAATTTGCACGACTTGAAACTTAATGCTTATAACTATGGAGAACTGAAAGGGTTATTAAGAACATTGAGAGCGTTTGGTAATGAAATTAATATGAAGTTTGGCCAGGATAAATGTGCTAAAGCTACTGTTAGGGGAGGGAGTCCAATTACTTTCGAAAACATAGTTGGATAATGATACTGTAATTAACAAAAGCTGTAAATATCAAAGTGTCAATGAAGAAAAGGGTATTCAACATTCGAAAACGAAAGACAAGATAAAAAAAGAGTGTATACGAAGAGTAGGATCAATGCTGAAAACAGAATTAAACTCAAAGAAAAAATTAATACTCTTGCAATACCTGTTGTCACATGCAGTTTTAACACCATACATTGAAATTTAAGTAAACTTAAAAGAATTGACACTAAAATCAAAAAGCAACTGACAAGCAACAGAATGCATCACTCTAAATCAGATATAGGCCACCTGTACGCCCCCAGAAGCAAAGAAGCGTAGGGGATGATTAAGCTTGAACTATCGTACAAAACATCAACGATTGATCTTTTGCAGTGTCTAGATCCAACCCCTGACTGGATGCTAAGATTAGTTAGGTTACACAAAAATACCAAAAAGTCAGTTTCAGTATTTAATGAGTCAGACAAGTTTTCGCAAGAACTAGAAATTAAAGCCGAAAACTTTGAACAGATAACACCAATATTAGCTGCCAAAAGAAAAAACAAAAAGAAAAGAAAGTTGGACTGGAGAAACGTATGAAAATTCCTTCCACAGTCAGTTTGCTGTTCGAAGCCAAAACCTTGATGTTGATGAAACTGCAACCCATCAGTGGCTGAGAAGTGCCGGCCTTAAAGGGGAACTGAAGGTTTTATGCTTGCAGCCCAAGATAAAGTTTATTCACCTGGAACTATCAAGCAAACTTCTTGCATAACGGTACGGATCCATAATGGAGGTTTTGTGAAGACAATGCCGAATTGATTGATTAGCCTGTTTCTGGCAGCTCAGTTCTAACATTGAACCAGTACAAAAATCGCCACGGTAAGAGTAGATCAGTACCTAAATTGAAAACCTGAAGTCACTTTTCAATTAAAACGCAAGATAAATGGTAGAAGCACCTGCTAGAGCCAGTCGCTGAAGGTAAAGATGCTACGATCTTATGGAATTCTCCAATATATACATATCGTACTATGCAGGCAAATCGTCCAGATATTGTCGCCAATGACAAAACTAAGACCTGTCTTTTTATGGACAGGAGTGCCCCTTGAGGCAAAAATGTACAGCAAAGGTCTGCGAAAAAAGTATAAACACCTAGAAATGACCATATATTGCATGTACCACCCTAAAGCTCATGTTGATCGTTTATACCTACCTAGGAAAGAAGGAGGGAGAGGCATGATTCAGTTGGAGGTTTCACTCATGACGTCAGCCATAGTTTTGTGAACATGTCTTGATAATAGTAAAGACTGAATGCTTAAACTAGTAGTTAAACATGAAAAGCAGAAGCAACTTTTCTCCATTTCAAATGACGGTTCCAAGTTCCAAGATACGCTTAGAATTGAATCAATCAATTTGCAGAGACCAAAACATAAGCGATGGTAAGTTTCAAAATGCTTATTGACGTTCCACAAAGAAAAGTTAGAGTTCTACCTCAGGGCAATTAAAGAGAATATACGCTTTTACAATACTACATAACAAACGAACTGTGAAAATGAAAAGAGAAGAAGTTATGTGTTTGCTTTGATTCAGAATAACAATAAGACTATTTCAAGATGTATTTGTGGCTACTTTTTTCGCTAGCGCACCATAGAATCGTTTCAGCAATGATTAAAGTTTACGGATATTAATCAAAAGCTGTAGCAAAATCTTGTCATCATTTCACCCAGGTTATGTTCAGTATTTAAAAAGGTCTACCAGTTACATAAGTCGGTTTCGTTAATAGTCACACCTGTTGCTGAAAGAATCTGAAATGGTAGTTTGGTGTAGTTTAGTTTTGGCTTCTTTAAGTGTTGTGACTATTGCTTTAATTACATATGACATTTAGATATATTTGACTTTGAGCACATTAGGACAGTGAAAGTTGCAAGAGTCAAAGTGTTTCCACAGAGCTATATCAAAGTTTTCTGACTCATTGTATAATGATCCTTACTTTTGTGGCAGTGTGTTTAATCTGATAATAAAACTTAAGAAATGAATATTAAAATAAGCTTTGTTGTTGGAAATTTCTAAGTATTTACATTTTAGAACATGATGACAAATAGACTAGGAAATAGCTGTCTATGCGGACAGGTGTGGAATGCGCCTCCGAATAAAGCATAGAAATTTATTGTTTTGACTGTCAGAATCCATCTTTCGGAATTTTTTTATGCTTCACAACTACGAAACAATAAAAAATTTTCTTGTAACCATCGATCTATTCTGTCACTTGCTAGGTCGAAGCCCTTTTCAGATAAGTAGGTGCTTAGAGCTGAATTGTCTGTTTCCAAGGAGAATTTCCGTCTCGTGAGATAGAATTTAAATCCTTGTACCCCAAAGACGCATTCTTAGGCTTCAAATTCTCGGATACTATATTTCCATTTTTCCTTTGTGAGACTTTTTTTTGCACAGCGAATGACTTTTTCCTACCATTGTTTCTTTGTTTCAGACCGATATCAAGGTCTTTAAAACTCGTAGCTCAGAATTGTTTCAACCTCCTGGCTGGTATTGAAGAAGCTGAGTGACATCGTGAGCAAGGTCTTATCTTTAGTCGTCAATTCAGATAATCGTTCTGCTTGTTATTAATAGTTAAGAATGTGGGCTGGTTAGTGTTGGAAGGTACGGAGGAACGATCTCAACTCTGATGCGTCAAATGCCATCTGTAATTCCTGTAAAATAGCCTTTTTGTTATTCTTTACTAGAGAAACCCTTTTTTGGTTAACTGCCTCACCAGCCAGGTAAGTTCTCTAACTCAAAATGTACTTTTCCCCTTCATTAAGTGTTATATCAACTTCCTTACAGCATCTTAAAACTTCCTCTATATGCTTCTCCTGTTGTTTTCTCATTATCTCACACTGTCAGTGAGTCGTCGATGTGGCACAAGACAAAACTCATTTGACTAAAATGTCATCTACGATGTGTTGAATACTAGTAGCTAAGCTAACAGAACCATTATTAATTCTTGTTGATCTAAATAGCCCAAACAGTGTATATATGATCAGTGTATTTTTTGCGCATATTACATGTGGTCGTTCGGGGACCATACTTAACTGATCTGGCCATATTCCTAGACTTCAAACAGGCAAAGCATTTAATGTCACTCTTAAAAGAGGTCTTAATCTGAGGATCAACATTAAACAAGCCATAAAGGCTCTTGCCAGAACAGTTCTTTAGTAACAATTTGTTGACAAAGGTTACTAAATCTCTAAAATGCCAATGTTCTTTTAAAACTGCTTCTCTTTGCAGTTCATCTGGAAGACCATGGAGGAACATGATCTAAGTATTTAATCGTAGAAATTCAATAGGCCTTTGTAAAAAATAACCCCCATTGCATCTAATTGTTTGCTTTTGTAATCATTTACATCGGCACACTGCTAAAGTTTTAAGTCTAGCAATTCCAGTCGCTTTTCTTCAACAATTGCATTGGCAAATCGTTGTATTCATTGTTTGCATAAGACTAAGTAGGGTCCTTGCTCTACATCGTATTCAAGACTAATTACTCGTACAACAATTCCCTTTAAGTAGCTGAGTAGCATCTACCTCTTGTCTTTATCGTTGGTGACCTTGAGCACTCGTAAAAATACGTTAAAAGAGTTATTGTAATCTGGAATATTCGCCTCTTTCATCAAAGGCGTTAGTCTTGTTGAAAACAACTCCTGAAAGCCCAAGTCCACTATCAGCAGACGTTCTTATTGACATTTTTGAAAATTATTATAAATTGTCTTACGACAGTAATATACCATTAGAGTTTTAAAGTATTCTTTTAATTGCAACATTTTATTTGAAATTTACCACAAGCAATAAAAGAATTAAAAAGGCCCCTTTTTTCACCCTTCACGATCCTTTTAAGAAGTATGCAAAGGTATATATTTTAGAACAGGACAACAAAAGCAGTTTTGTTGCCTTTGAGCGTACAAAAGATAAATGGATTGCCAGGCTTACCCTACGGACTTGACCTTTCTCCGAGTAATTAGTAATTAGAGAGATTGATTTCAACAAGAAAAGGAAACTTGCCCATAATCGAAGTAACAAATTTTGGAGGATGATTTTTCACAAGGAGTAGGAAATATTTTTACTACAATGCATAGAAGTAATGTCGACGGTTGTTTAGTTGCCATCGGCCTTTCGGCTAAGATCAAGTGCAGAGCTCTGGTCTTTCCTTGGTCGGGACTTTAGCTTTAGAGCCCAACCATCCAGGACAGGGGTTTCGAGATACTTGATCATTGGCTGAAGACCAACCCAAGATGAAGGGCCTTCTCACGAAGGATTCTGGAGGGGCGATTTGTATGTCTTGCATTTCATGTTGTCTTGTGTGCTTTCTACCCCACTTTTTCTTGACCTGGTGCTTCCCTTTGGGTCTTTCATAGATAGGAATCTGTGAAAAACAAAATTGGGCCCACTGTTTACCAGGGGTTTCATCAGTGAAAGACCCAGTATAGTTGTCCTTGCACCGCTCAGACTAAGAAAATGTTTTTAACTTTTTTGTAATCACTTTTGAGAGTTGCTATTGTGTTTCCAGGCGAATTCCACGTTTTAGAAAGTTACTTTAAAAATTTTATTTTTTAAAATTTACTCACACATGTAAATTAATATAAAGATAAAGCGTTTAACAAATCAAAACAAAATCTCTAGCATCACGATTTTTTCCCTTCTACCATACATTTTCCTAGATGTGATTTTGTTTAATCCACTTCTTAATTTTTTTTCCAGGAAAGAATATCTGCTCTAAGGACAATGGAAAATGTATTTATTTTTGTTTGATGAAGACACAAAAAACGAGATCGTGCAAGTGTCCGGATGGAAATAGGCTATTATTTCCTAACGATGCGTGCTAGTAAAGCTTTTTGATGAGAATGTGGGAAAAGATGGAAATACAACCTTTCTACCAGCTACCATTTTTTCTATTGACGTCACCCATCTCACTGTTGCTATGACCCAGATAACATCACCATTCAAATAAACTGCAGTGATATTTCACTCATGATACTTGCACTCATGGAACGATTTTGATTCTCTAATATATTTAACCATTTTCGACTTCAATGTCATACTTGGTCACATCATATCCACTATTAAAAAAGCAAGCGTTTTGTTTGACGTGAAAACGTAATGTCCTAAGCATTTTTTTTGTCGGATTGTTATTTATTTCTTTTCGGAAAGGGCAAAGCAGATTGTTAGGGTACCCTTGCTTACTGATTTCTGCTATATTGGTTTTGTTAATATTTTTGTCTTAACGGAATTAGACCCAATATTTTCACTATTAAAAATTCATAATATGTTTGTGTGCTTTGAAAAACTCAACTCCAATATACAAATATTATCTTTTGACAAGTAAACTTACCTAGCCATGTCTAGTACCAAGTCTTTTCCACCATTTCATAAATGGAACTCTGAAAAATTTAGTAGAATATTCCAATGTTATCCTTATTTATGCTCTAATCTAATCTCTGCTAACTGCTTCTCCTCGTTAAAAATACAATACTCTCACGCTAAAAATAAATATATATCTAAAATAAGCAATTTATTAAGAAAACAGTAATGATTTATTTCTTAAACATATTATTTACAAAGGTTCTACTCAATGATGTAGAGGGTAGTTCCATCTTATCATGTCTAACAATGGGTATTGATTTTCCTTACAGGATTAAAATGTCCGAGTAAGGCATGAAATATTTTTTACTGCTTCTTTGCTCTACTCTTTATCATTTATTTTCACTTGGTATAGTAGACTATTATTTTTGTAGGATTTTGACTTTGGTTATAAATTTCTCTTCGTACAGAATACTGTTTTGTTTATTTTCTTTTTCCAATTTATTTGTTGCCCTGTAACGTCCAACATTGCCTATACGTTTTCTTAGTGGTTACTGTATGATGTCTGATACTCCTAATAATTATTACTCAATATGATTATGATCACCATCAGTCTTTTATCTTTATGATCGCGGGTTACCTTACTGTGTATTACTTTTGATTTACTTATTTTTAGTGAAAAACCAGAAAAATAAATTTAATACAGATAGCAAAAATGACCAGGGCGATTAAAATGAAAAATTTTACGATGGTAACGACGATTATACTTTTTAATACGATGACCCTTGTGCCCTAACTAATAGTGATATAATTTTATTTTATTGAGTAGTTCTAAGGCATTTCACATTTCCTCTGGGCTCTGTCATAAAATTTCTCGGTGTAATACACCAGCATTTCGCTAGATGTCAGTCTTCCATTTTAGTTTTTTTTCCATGTTCCTGTATTTGTTTCTGTCATTTGTCAGAATCATCGTAACTACCTCGCTGGATCACCACTATTTTCTTTACATAGATTTATGTGGATGTGTTGTATATATAAAAGAGAAAATGAGTTTTTCTTCAATAAAATGGACCTTTGTGATTTTCCCCTATTTATTTCACTTAATAATTTCATTAAGTATTAGAAATCACTAACTAATAGATGCCTTTGGAGAAAAGTATAACAGTTAAGGTCACGAGATTTTTTCCTCCGTCAAAGATCTTAGATTTATTTGACAGGTGCATGTTTAGCAAAAATATTATACTGCGACAAAGCGTTTACTTTGTCAAACCTAAACTTAGATTTAGCTGATCACTTAGCTGTATTACCAATTTTTTATGATCTTTTTATACCTGATCAAATAAAGGCATTTTCAATGGCTCTACTAATTTGTAAATGCCAGTTTGGTTATTAAGAGTTCATCAGTTTGCCCATTTGATTGTTATTTGAGATAAATGTAGTATCCTTACTAAAATAACATTGTCATCGATTTTTGTTGTCTTTTTTTTCTGTTATTAAAATGCAACATCTGAAAGCCAAAGTTTGATAAAAACAGAGTTGCATTAAAAACGACACTTATGCTAGAGTTTCTAATTTTTCATTAATAGTCTACGAATAAGCAAAGGAAAGTGTGCATTCTCATCAATTACATGAAACTTGTCAATTAACATAATAAGCTAAGTTAATTTTGTCTGTGAAAGTCTACTCTTGTTGTTCATACTACTTATTTAGCGACATTTCTCCAATACATCAATTCAATTAATCATCAGACTTTGTATATGGTCAGCTATTGTGAACTTGACTTTGCTCCTAATTTCGTGTCTTTTTTTTCATGATTAAGAAACATGAAAGCATAAAGCCACCTAAATCTATGAAACCGTACAAAAAAATGAAAGAAAAGGCAGTTAAGCAAGAGAGGAGTCTACCTTAGACTTAAAAACATTCATATTATTTCAATTCATATAATTGAGGAGAGCCCTTAGTAATTAAAGGGCTCCACAATCAGTGATCTGCGAAAAAAATATCCACAGAGAGATTTAGTACAACTGGGAGTAACAACTTTTGAAAGGTTGAAGGTCTTGTGAGAAACAAGTCACGTGAGTTACAAGCTTCCTGCTTTTATGGTAAGCAGTCTGTTTATTGAAATATGAAATTGCCAAGGGGAAAAGGAGCCAATGATCAGGACATTTACACTCCATACGATAATTTTACGAAACCAATCAATAAATGGCCGGCAAAGCTCCTCTAACCCCCCCCCCCTACCTCTGTGTTAATTCCACATCTGAGAACTAGTATTAGTTTGCGAAAAGCAAGAAATAAACAAGTATGTATAAAGTAAGGAAATGAAGCGAAAGGTAAAATACACACAGGAGATCACAATAAGGCTGCACAAGTAACATTATTACAGTATTGTCAATTCATAAACTCCTGCAATACCTGATACGACAACCTTTGAATTTTTGCTTTTTGTTATTGGAGCTGAGCTACATGAGCAATAAGTAGTATTGATAGGACTATTAGTGTAGTTACTGTAATTAGAAGGTCATAATTTTAATAAATGTGGACAAATTTTTAAAAGTTTTGGCAATCTAATTTCGCGTCAAAAAATGCTTTTCAAAATGAAATGACTAGTCAAATCATGTTATTAGCTCAACAATTCCTCTGTCCATTCTGTGCAGAGTTAAGGCTTAGTATTAGAAATGACAGAAAACCCTCGATTGTTTTGAAGCTGGAAGCTTGGTTTTTGACATATCAATAGTGGCGGAAATATGCCGATGGTTAGTGGCCAAAGCAGACAGTTGAGGCTGTGTCTTGTCAAAAGTTGTCAGTACGATTGGAAGTAATAAAGGGAAAACCATGTTACTCCATGAAATTTCTAAAATGAAAGTTAGATTTGAATTATGAAAGTTAGTCTCGTGAAAAGCTTCATTGATGGCACATCCGCTTTCCTTTTCAGATATGACTTTGTTAGTCTTTAGAAGTTAGGCTTTTCTTCTTGTTGTCCTGCTAGACTTTTGTACTCCAGAAGTGTGCACAATCCAAGGCCTTCTATGAAGATCCGCCAGGTCAGCTGGTCGGCAGCCTGGTGAACGGCGCAGTAAAGAAGTTGGGGCTTTCTTTGCACAGATCCACAGCTGCAGGTATTTGTTGTAGTGAAGACCAACTTCTTGCGGGATGCCATGAATCTTCCATTTTCGGTTTGGTGGCGATTCAGGTTTTTTTATACTATCCAATCCAACCCCATTTCCACTGGCAAATTCTTTATTGGGCAAAATGCCCCTCTCAGTCCATTGCCGTCCAGCCTCTCCTCTTTTGATTCGTGGTTTAGATTTTGAGTGACTTCCAGAGAGCTTGGATCGCAGGGGCTTTCGGACAGGTTGTTCCTGGTGAACAGGGTACCGCTCGTGTGCATCAACTTTGCTTTTTTAAGCCTTACTGATCGTTTCTCTCCGAATGTCGGGTGAAGCAATGAAAGCAATGACGTAGAGGCACGGCATGCGGGTTGATTTAATGAAGACCGTAATAATACGACAGGATTCATTGAGGGCTGTACCCAGTTTCTTGGCATGCGTAGATCTTACCCATGTAGAGCATGCATACTACGGGATGGAAAAACTTGGTGCTGGTGCTGTTGTGTGAATAGTGTTCGGTTCAGTACTCCACCGGCCGTTGGTCAACTTTCCCAGAAGATTATTTCGGGTGTTTACCTTTGCTTTGACCTTAGAGATACGCTTCTTGAAGAGCAGAGTTTGATCGAGGGTAACACCAAGATAGACTGGATTTGGCTGGAACTTAAGAAGTTCACCACTCCAGTGTACCCGGAGTTGCTGTTTGGCAGCCTTGTTGTTGAGATCATCATGCACATCATGCTTTTACTAGGGTTTGGTTTCAAGTGATTTAGTTGGTAACACCCGGTCATCCCCTGGTCCAGACTCGGAAGAGTGATCAATCTGCTCGAAGCATTTCTGTTTCGTTGTTACACACAGATCATCTGCATAGATAAAACGTTCACAGTTAGCTGGTTTTGGCTGATCGTTGGTGTATATATTAAAAAGTGTTGGAGCAAGGACACTTCCTAGCGGGACCCCATTCTTTTGACTTAATCACCGCTTTTTCTTGTCGTCCATTGTCAAATAGAATCTTCTATTTGTTAGCAGATTCTGTATGACCCTGCAAAGTTTCAGGACTTTTGTCGTATCGCACATTTTCTTGATCATCAATCGATGCTGGATTATATCGTATGCCTTTGTCAGATTAACAAAAGCAGTAGCAGAGTTGTAAACTATGCTCGATACGCTGAGTGAGCTTGCGAATTTGTCCAGAGCAGGATCACTCCGGACAAAAACCAGCTTGGTCATCAGTGATGTTTTCCTCTATCAGTAGGTTTATTCTTTTGAGAATCAGTCTCTCTAACAGCTTGTATGTTATACATAACAGTGATATTGGAATGTAGCTTTTTGGAAAGATTGGATCTTTCCCTGGCTTTATAATAGCTACTGCCTTGGTTTTTCTCCATGCTGTTAGGATCTGCAATGTAGAGAAACATTGATTTAGCATTTTCAAAACCAGTTTAATGCTCGTTCACTGAGATGGGTGAGCATTTTCGTGAAAATGTCATCTAGGCCAGGGGCTTTGCCTTTCCTTCCGTCTTTCAATCCAGACAAGAGTTCCTCCGTTATGAGAGGTCTTGTTGTGACCGAGATGTTCTGGTTCATTTTCGGAGGCTGTACAAAACAGACCCCTTCTCCGAGAACAATATGGAGTTGGGCGAAGAACTGATAGGCTTGATTGCCGAAGAAAGAAGGAAAGAATGGCAAGATCTAATTAAAAACATAAATATGACAAAGAACAGCAAAAAGGCATAGGCCCCATAAAGCGTCTTAACGAAGTCAATGTTACCCCTCCTGCAGTCGCAAAGGTCACTTTGAACAACTGGTCAAAATCGTGAAAGACCCGGATTGCACAGTCCTCAATACTGCCATTAAGATTGCAAATATTTAGTAATATAAGTAAATATAAGTAAATAGAATTAAGTGGAAGTAAGCTCCTGAATGAAGAAATCCGGAAAGAAGAGCTGGTAGGTGATTGACTTGGGAAAGGTAGGTGATTGACTTGGGATCAATGCAACAAATAAGATTGTATGAAAAGGGCTCTTTATTGGGAGAAGTATGGTAAAAGAGTAGGTGCTGTTCAAATACCAGTTGAGGTCTTAAAACGTCTTGATGATCATATTTTGGTGTTTCTCACTGAAATTTTTTGTCAACATTTTGGAGCCGGATAAAGTACCAAATCAGCGAGTGAATAGTAGTGTTTTCATACTTTTTTAAGAAGAAAGGTAAGATTACAGAACTTTGGAGAGGTAGATGCATATAAATCTGATATACCACACGATGAAAATTTGGGAAAGGCTGTTTAGTGAATGGGAAAGTACAGAAACACTGGCAAGAAGAAATTAAATTTGACGCCAAAAACAAGTATAAATCAAGCAATACTTATTAGGAATGAAAGCGAAAAGAACGGTAACTGCACTCCACATATATTGATTCTGAAAAGGATAATATTCAAGCTGCTAGAGAAGAAATGTGCTTTTCTTCGAGAGGTGAATGGGGGAAGTGGTACAAGATCAAAAAAATGTGTAGGAAGCAGGCCAAAACTATTCAAAGTTAAAGCAGGTCTTGCTTGTCTCTATGTATTTTGCTGTTTATAATTTACGTAGACAAACTAACAAAAAAAAATGGACAGGGAGAGCTCTTTAACTCTGGTGCCTGAGAACGACATGAAGGTGGTTGAGGATGAAAAGGCAGAACTGGAAGTTAGAATGGAGAGTTGAAAGAGCTCATCCAAGAAAATTACGAAGATGCATTGGATTTAATGTCAGCAAGTCCAAAGTAGAATTCTCATTTAGGTATTAGCAAGGAGGCTGATTTACTTACTGTAAAATTTGAAGATCAGTTATTACCTGATTTAAATGAATTTGACGACCTAGACGCAACGTTACAAATTAATGAAAAAAAAAGTGACAAAGTGGTATAAAAGAGGATCCATATTAGACAAAATAGTTAGGAATGGGTCAAAGGAGTATCGTTCAATAAACGATTGTTTTAAGACTGTGTAAAGGCAGCCGCAATGTAAGGAATGGAAATTGTGCCAACAGTTATAGAAAGGCAACGTGCAGCCGCAATGTAAGGAATGGAAATTGTGCCAACAGTTATAGAAAGGCAACGTGAGCACTTCCGAGATTTGAATACTACTCTGGTCACTAGATGTGTCAAGAGGCGATTATCGGGAGTGGAACGATTACAAGAACTATCAGTATATGCGAAGCTGTAGGTTAGTTGCCCAAAACTTGATTGAAATGGTTCGGGCTATCGGTAGGAGAGAAGGTTGACGTGCAGAAAAGGTAATGATGAATAAAAAGCCGCCGGAACCAAGGTGGAACAANGGCAGCCGCAATGTAAGGAATGGAAATTGTGCCAACAGTTATAGAAAGGCAACGTGCAGCCGCAATGTAAGGAATGGAAATTGTGCCAACAGTTATAGAAAGGCAACGTGAGCACTTCCGAGATTTGAATACTACTCTGGTCACTAGATGTGTCAAGAGGCGATTATCGGGAGTGGAACGATTACAAGAACTATCAGTATATGCGAAGCTGTAGGTTAGTTGCCCAAAACTTGATTGAAATGGTTCGGGCTATCGGTAGGAGAGAAGGTTGACGTGCAGAAAAGGTAATGATGAATAAAAAGCCGCCGGAACCAAGGTGGAACAAAAGGAAGAATGTTTAAAGGAGGATATCGAGGAGTGGAATTGGAGTATGAGACATCTTCTACTTCTTCTTCTTCGGTCTTCATCCGAAGTTTGTCAGGTCGGCTGCTCGACACCTTTTTCTCCACTTGACGAGGTCTTCCAAATCTCCTTCTCTCCCTCGCACTTCTTTCATGTCTCGTTCTATGACGTCCCTCAGTCTAAGCTTTTGTCGTTCTCTACTCCTCCTTCCTGTCATTGGTGCCTGCCACACTGCCTTTAAAATATTGTCATTTTCTCTCCTCATTGCACGTCCATGCCATCTTAACCTTGCTTCTCTTGCTTACTCTGTTATTTTCCTTACCTTCAAAAATCTTCTTATATCACCATTCATCCTGTGTTCGTGCAAGGATATTCTAGCTAGCCACCTTAGCATCTAACATGCTCTTCTCTGCCATTTTTAAAGGTACGACTTCTAGACTATATAGTAATTACGGGTCACAGCACTGATAAATAGATCTTTGTCTTCAGTTTTATTGGCGTTCTCGTGTCGCATACTATGTCACTCACTTCTCGCAACTTCGCCCAAGCTCTTCTAACTCTTGTTTTAACTTCTTTTTGACACCCCTCTTGTGGTTGAATGGTTGTTCGCATATAGCAGAACGATCCTACTCTCTTAATCACTTCCCCATGTCTATCTCTAATCTTAATAATTATTTGATCACCCTTTGACGAAACCATTGTTTCTGTCATCTTGCTATTCATTTTTCAACCCCTCTCAATTCCATCGCTTCTTGCCACCACTGAAGCTTCGATTCAAACTCTTCTCTGTTATCTGCTTTTATGGACAAGACGTCTGCATACAACAGCTCCTCTGGTAGTCCTCAGCTTATGTCCTTCGTTATAGTGTCGACTACCAGAGCAAACAGGAAGGGGCTAAGTGAAGAACCCTGATGTAATCCTACTCTGATCTCGAAGTTTTCTGATTCTCCGGCTACACAAATTACTTTGGCCTGGCTATTGCTATAGAGACTGGCGACTAATTTTACCATTTTTTGCGTCATCCCTCATTTTCTCAAGCACCAAAGTACTACATCACGTGGGACGCGGTCATATGCTTTTTCCAAATCAACGAATGCCATACATAGCCTTTCGTTACCTTCGAGGAACTTTTCTTGCCTCTGTCTGAAAATGAACATCGGGTTGGCGGTTCCTTTTCCAGGCATAAATGCGAATTGCATATCATCAATTTCTATTTGTTTTTTAAGCCTCTTGTCGATTATCCCTTCATAGACTTTCATCACATGTTCTGACAATTTAATTCCCCTATTATTCATATATTTATATTTAAAAATTTATTTACATATTTATATTTGATGGCAAATTGTAGCGAAGAAAATCCGCTGTGCCAATCAAAATAGTTCATGCGAACATCATAAATAATCGTCTCGATTAGTTTATAATATATTATTTAATTGTGTCTGCATAATGCCAGCAATTTTCTTTGAGGGTTACATTGGATATGAATTTTTTTTCCAATTCGTTTGAAAAGAACAACAACGCAGGTTCCCTGTGATTTGAAATTACCGCTGGACTCTGGAGTGGGCTGGGCTGTTTCACAGAGGCGGAAATTGTTGTGGAGAATAGTGTTTTCTTTTCGGAGAGGATTCTGATGATACTGTTTGGAAGTATACCTTCCATCCGAATAATCCTCAATGGATAAAAACCAGAATAAAGTTATTGTCTGCGACAATGGAACAGGAGTAAGTAGTATCAGCTGGAGGAACACTATTTTTTATCTTGAGCTAATCGAAGGTTACCTCTGTTAGAACCAATTTTGATGATCTTCTTCTTTCTGTTTTTCTCAGTTTGTCAAATGTGGATACGCTGGAAGCAATTTTCCAGACCACATATTTCCGTCAATGGTTGGGAGACCAATTCTTCGTTCCTCGTCCAAAGTGGGAGATATTGAAATAAAGGTAAGAAACGTTTGCCCCCTTGGATTGTTTCCATTTTGCTCCCTTGGATCGACACAAGTGATGTTAGACCAGGAAGATAAGAAAAAGGCAATGACAGTAGTTAACTTAAGTTTAGAGAGTCGCACTTTTTATGCTCTTCTGACTGTTCTGTGCTTCACGGAAATCTAACAAAAAGTAACGTGTTTACAGTACTGCGAGCCGACTTTATTTACCAAGGCAGCTTAGGTTAAATTCAAACAGTGGGATTAATGATTTGGGATATGGTAATTTTATGGTACTATTTCCTTTAAAGAGGGAGCCTACCACTTGGAGGACACAGCTTTGAAAAGTTGGGCGAAATTTCAGTACTTCTAAATGCTTAAAAATATTTTTTGGAGGGAGAAGACTTGACTGTTGTTGTGGTACAATTGTTATTGATTGCATATTTGACAAGAACGGTTTTGATTCGTAAAAATATTTTTGGAGTACCGCATTTGTGTGCAAAAGAACATAATTGTTAATATAGGAAGTTATTGTTTACAACAAAGCGAGATTTACTGCTATTGCCCAAACTAGTGGGTGGCAATGCATTCTTTTAAGGGGGCAGGGGAGGGGGGACAAGTGGTAACTGAAATATGCCACACCCATTTGAAAGGTAACGTTACGTTGACTTCCATTTTTAACAGCATTATTACTGCAGTTTTGAAAAAGTTAATAACCTTAATAATTACCTTCTGAGCCCCACATAAAAAAGATAATATAGTTTCAAATACCTCATCTGAAGTTTTGCCTTGGAAAAACAGAGTTGTAAAAAAGGTGCTAATTGTGAATTCTACTCATAGAGGAAACCTTCAAACTGATTTTCGTTACCAAAGTAATTTCTTAAGGTATTACCAGTGCTGAAATAATAGAATTCATAACATATAAACTGTTGAAATTCTACTGTTGTGTAATCTAAGGCATAATGAAAATGTAATTGGTACTATTCAATTGAATTTGGATGAAAAATTCAAACAGTTACTTTCCCTTTGGTGCAGGGGTTTGGCTTCACTTTTCCCTTGAAGTGGCAGTCCTTGGAAGATCGTGTCTGAAGACTTGCAGCAGAATTCATACTTCTGCATTTGAAATGGAATCCTAAAGTACGAATAGGAACTTTAAGACACCTGAAATGTAAGAATCAGGGGTTCCAATATTTTCACGTGTGTGTAGCAAATTCTCAAAACAAATATTGCAACAGGGCTCAGTTTACGTAAATGTTAAATTATTTATTATCATCTCAAGTGATTATGTGCAGTAAATCTTTACTCTTTGAATGTTGTTGTCAGCATGTTGAGTCTCTTTCCAGTTACCTAGAAACATCATACCGTCATGACCATTGTTCATTTTTTAAAGAATTTTGTCTTGCATTGTTTCTTCAAGACTGTCAATTTATGACTGTGAAGTTGAGATTTAAGCTTATTATAGTTGGAGATAATTTTAATGTCAGTGGTGTATCTTAACTTTCTGTTTTCTGAGCTGTATCAGTTACTGTAGTAACCATTATCAGAAAAGAATATTTCAAAGTGTTGTGAATGTACTGTTACAAACAGGACATCAGCATCACAAATGTACAAGACTTGCAGTTGTTTTTTTAAATCTATAGCAATTAGCCACCAAAGAATAAACCTGCCCTACACCATATGTTATAACCATCTAATTTCAGTGAGCATTTATTAAAACAAGCAAGGCCACTGACATCAGAATCAAAGAGCTTGCCAGCATAAGCTGTTTATAGCCAATTGACGTTTGGGAACAATCTGCTTGGGATGAAAAATGGGGAGCATTAAACCAATATATGCCACTTTATTTAAGTACCAAAGTGGCATCATCCTGGACACAATAACTGTTGTGCCAAGTGAGTTTTGCTAAAGACTTTGCATAATCCACTGATGTTTTTCTACTGTCATGAAGGAAATTGGATTCTTTAGACATCCAGTCATATTTTAATTCATGATGATGTTGAAACCTTCAATAATGTTCCAGACTCTGGGATAAGAAGAACATTCTTGAAATATTGATTTTTAAAACAATACTGCTATATGTTTGTGGACCAAAACCATTCCTTGTGGTCAAATTTTACCATGAGGGAAACAATGATAGAAAACTAGACATGAAATGCATTTTGATAAAATTTTCAGCTTTCTGTTGTTGGCAATAAATAAAGTGGAAGACCAGTGTATTTAAGTTGTACTTCAAACAATTATAAAAATACTATCTGTAGCCAGCTCCTGGTCCTTTGGTAGCCCTGATACCAAAACTATTAGATTATAAAGGTCTAATGCTTTTACCTTCCCCAATCAGATATGGAACATCACATTATATTGATGTTTGTGTTATTTTCTACCACTTTTGTCCCTGACAAAGTAAGTTCATACCCAGAAATTCCACTTTGCCTTTTATGGAGTGAAACTAATAAAGACCACTGAAAGGATTTTTGCTTCACTACCAAGTATGTGTAAACTGAAGATAGTGAATAATGAGTTAAGAAAGCAGACATTTTGAACTAAGCTTGATGTTTGAAATAGAATTTTAAACATGTTGAGCATACTTACTAAAGTGTTGTGCAACAGTGCTGAAAATCCTGAGAAATTATCAGCCTCCAGAAAATCCAAGTAGCATTTGTATGCAAAATTGTTGATGTAAATAATTTTCAGTCTTGGACCTTAGTTTTTATATGTTGGGAATGAATTGGTATTCACAAGTGTTTTATTGAAGTGTGTTGTAATTGTTTGTAATTGTTTTTATACACAGGATTTAATGGTGGGTGATGAAGCCAGTCAGCTCCGTCATATGTTGGAGGTTAACTACCCAATGGACAATGGCATAGTGAGGAATTGGGATGATATGCTGCATGTCTGGGATTACACCTTTGGGGAAACCAAAATGAACATTGACACTCGTCATTCAAAAGTATGTTGTCTTTTTATTTTGATGGTTTTAGTTGCTCATACTTGCTTCTTGAGATTATGTTACTCCAAGTAAAGCTGTTGGAAGAATTTTCAAAATGCTAATATAGTCCCTGGTGGCTTATTCAGTTAAAGATTTCAGGGTAAAGGTTTTTTCTTATAGTCCTTGGTTGATTTTCATTATTTAGTACTTGAATCATTCCCTTTTCCCATATGGACTGCATCAACATACTTGTTACATTTGTATCTGTTATTTTCTCCAGAGTGGTTAACAATCCTCTTCTATAAACAGCAAAAGTGTATTGCATGATGAAAAAAATCCACTTCCTTTGGTTTTATACATTTTGCTTTTGTCATAAGTAATTTACTTTCTTATCCACACAAGTTCACTGATGTTAAACAGTTTCTCACCAGTTCGCTTGGCTGTTACTGGTTCACAAGATTACATAGGTATCAAAACAATTAGGAGCATCACAGCAATTCAAAGCAATTAACCTACAGTACAATTTGAAATGAAAAACACAGAATTTCAAATCATGTGAATTTGAATAATTGAAAGTAAATGACCTGGAAAACCATGGCAAATGAAGCTAAATAAATAAAGCTATAATGAGGTTGCTGATTGTTTTATGATATATTTATGCAGAAGTGCCCTATGCCATGGCTACTAAGATAAGCAGCAAGATGGCTGCAAGGTTTAGGTTAGGAAATTTGTGCAGGATCCTGTAAAATTTTTAATACCTTTGCAATGTTGATTGATTGAACATTTCATCATGAAATATAAATACCCTTGATGTAGATGTCTATAACAGTCTTTGGACTCCTGCTACAAAGTGAGTTTGCTATGACCACTGCTTTGTGTTCTGTACAATGCTTGTGCCAAATGCATATTACATTTTTAACCTTACCAGTGCCCCTGACTTTAGTCATAAGCATGGCCTTGTTCTTGTATTTTTCTGACATCTTCAACTTCACTATTGATCCTTTTTGCTTAACATTACTTGCCATGTTTCACAAATAAGTAGTTATTAAGAGTGAGTTACCACAGTTCAATTTAAATTGTTTGGTTGCTGAAATGGATTTCTAAAAAATCACTGAACAAATTAGGGCTATTACATGAAATAGGGCAAAACCAATAACAAGTCATTAAAAAATTTTGATTTCCCTTGTGGACCAAAGATCAGGAGGGTGAAAAATATCAGGAAGTGTTAAATTGACAAACATTTTAGGAAGAGTAACTTGCCAAATAATAAGAGAAACACTGAGATGGCTTGGGCAATCAAGGAGGGCATGGAGGTGCAAGTGGGCCTTAATAGCCAGGGCTGGTTTCCATTCTGGCAAAGCTACTGGTACTGTCTTTGTATTTGAGCATTTTTGGTCAAGGTTGTAGTACTATTCTCCCTCAAGATATAGCAGTTGGATCTGCCAAACATTTCTTTCATGTTAATCATAAACATTCACCAGTAACAGCAAAGTGGAAAGTGTATAAAATACAATTGACTTTCACAGTTTGCTAAAGCTTTTTCTATATCATATTTAAGATCCTATAAAAAAAAGCCAACACTACAAAATACTCCCCATTATTGGACACTACCTGAAGGAGCCCTTTTGAACAGTAGTGATATAGATACAAATTTGCAAGGTTTTTTGCACCACCATGACCAGACTAATGCAGAAGCCAAGATAATAACCCCATTTTACATGTTTAGAGTTGGTAGGCACAATGTCGCAGTTTCAATGTATATTTTAGAACCGACTGAATTACATAAATTCTTACGACGAAAAAAAGAAAAATGCTCCATAACTCTGAACACCAACAGCAAACCTCTCGACCCACTTGTCGATACCACAAAGAGGGATGGTACATCCAGCATGAAAATTTTGTCAAGGAATCAAATGTTGGAGGTACCGACATAGTTTTAATTGGAGATTCGATTGTAAGTGGATTGCTAAGATATCGGCGTGTTTGGTCGAAATACTTTGGGCCATCATCAAAAGCCAGAGCCCTTATCTATGGAATCGGAGGAGATCGAACCCAACATGTCCTTTGGAGAGTCATGAATGGGGAAATTCCAAANATAAATAAAGCTATAATGAGGTTGCTGATTGTTTTATGATATATTTATGCAGAAGTGCCCTATGCCATGGCTACTAAGATAAGCAGCAAGATGGCTGCAAGGTTTAGGTTAGGAAATTTGTGCAGGATCCTGTAAAATTTTTAATACCTTTGCAATGTTGATTGATTGAACATTTCATCATGAAATATAAATACCCTTGATGTAGATGTCTATAACAGTCTTTGGACTCCTGCTACAAAGTGAGTTTGCTATGACCACTGCTTTGTGTTCTGTACAATGCTTGTGCCAAATGCATATTACATTTTTAACCTTACCAGTGCCCCTGACTTTAGTCATAAGCATGGCCTTGTTCTTGTATTTTTCTGACATCTTCAACTTCACTATTGATCCTTTTTGCTTAACATTACTTGCCATGTTTCACAAATAAGTAGTAATTAAGAGTGAGTTACCACAGTTCAATTTAAATTGTTTGGTTGCTGAAATGGATTTCTAAAAAATCACTGAACAAATTAGGGCTATTACATGAAATAGGGCAAAACCAATAACAAGTCATTAAAAAATTTTGATTTCCCTTGTGGACCAAAGATCAGGAGGGTGAAAAATATCAGGAAGTGTTAAATTGACAAACATTTTAGGAAGAGTAACTTGCCAAATAATAAGAGAAACACTGAGATGGCTTGGGCAATCAAGGAGGGCATGGAGGTGCAAGTGGGCCTTAATAGCCAGGGCTGGTTTCCATTCTGGCAAAGCTACTGGTACTGTCTTTGTATTTGAGCATTTTTGGTCAAGGTTGTAGTACTATTCTCCCTCAAGATATAGCAGTTGGATCTGCCAAACATTTCTTTCATGTTAATCATAAACATTCACCAGTAACAGCAAAGTGGAAAGTGTATAAAATACAATTGACTTTCACAGTTTGCTAAAGCTTTTTCTATATCATATTTAAGATCCTATAAAAAAAAGCCAACACTACAAAATACTCCCCATTATTGGACACTACCTGAAGGAGCCCTTTTGAACAGTAGTGATATAGATACAAATTTGCAAGGTTTTTTGCACCACCATGACCAGACTAATGCAGAAGCCAAGATAATAACCCCTTTCACTGATACCATGAGAATTGATTTATTTGTTCCAGATGAGTGAACTACTCATAGTTGATACCTTGTTGCACAATCCATAACCAAGGACACAGTACAAACTAATTGAGCAGAGCCTATTAGAAATCATAGCAAGAAATAAGATAGACAAGGATGACAGGCAATAGAAAGTGAGAAATGGGGTCAGTCTGACCAGCCAAATACTGTGTAGGAAAAAAAAGTTATTGTTGCAATTTTTTTGCTTTGGTATATATATTACAATTGATAATAAGATTCAAGTCAGATTGTGAAATTACTGTATTTTTATTGGGAATATGTATTTGTGTACCTACTGAAAACTTTCATGAACATGAAGTTTATTTGGAATTGACATTTGTGGTATACATAGGCCAGTGTTGGACTGTGTTGCAGGCAGGAATCGTGTTCTTCATTTTGCCCAAAATAGTAGCTTGCAGTTATTTTTTTTAAGCTTTAGGGAATGTCAATATTTTTTACTAGAAAGATAAGGAAAAGTGTAATAGTTTTAGAGTTTGATTATAAATATTTGTAAAAAACCCTCTTTTTTGTCAAATTTGCTGTACACAATTTTATTTATTTGCACTGCAAAATTCTACATTTAATCTTTGCAACAGATTTTGTTGACAGAGCCACCCATGAACCCTTTGAAGAATAGAGAGAAGATGATTGAGGTAAGGAAAAAATTTAGAGTAGTGTAAATTTAATGAGATTAAAACAAAGCTAATAATAACAGGAAATAAAATGGCAATTTACTACATTTGGAAATTTGCCTGTATGAATTGTGTAGATTGGGGTGTTAGAGCAAACACTATTTGATGCATCACTTTCAGTTGTGGTGGCACAGGGGATGTTCTTTTATCACAGATCTAAATGATTGTAGCAAACCAACATGTTTTTATAGGAATGTGTTTTTTAGCGGTTGTGTTCATCAACAGGGGGCTTCTGAGCAGGTTGGTGCTGTAATAGAGCAGTTTTGGTTTGTGTAAGTGGTATCTTTGACAGTGAAAAAAAATAGTGCTGGGAGTGACATTACTATCAGTGTAGCAAAAGTTATTTGAACTGTTGGTATTGTTGAAAAAAAGACACACCATTAAAACAAAGATGTGACAATAAAGCAAGCTTAAGATACAAACATGGAGAAGTTGAGGGACATCTTGAGAGACAAGCATAGAGGTAGGAAGAAGATGTAAAAGGACAAAAGTCAATTTAGTTTGGAAGCAGGAAGTCTTTGTTGGTTTGGAGATAGGTATGGAAGGAATAAAAAGGAAAAGCCAGGAAAGAGACCACTTTCCAAGTCAAAGGAAAACTGGAGAAAGAAGATTAGTGTTAGAGCTGAAACCACTGAACCTATGGAAACAAAGTATTAAAAATAACAAGATTGAAAGTGATCATTATCTACCTTTTCTCAAAACAAATAGACGTTGTGAGTTGAAGAAAGACTTGAATTGAAGACAGCTAGTAACTCGGGAACTATAAACAACTAAAAGCTATGATGTTTTAATATAGACACAGGGTCAATGAATTGCATGTACATTATTTAAGCTTACAAATCATTACAAACAGAAATTTGAAACTATTTGAAGCTCCATCAAGATATTTCATGTAGGAATACTAGTATAAGGATAAACCTTTCGAGAAAAATAGCTCCCAAGTTGATTCAAATATACTGCTGTGGCAATTGGTGCATTCTGTTGTTGGAGAAATGTTCAGAAATGGGGTTGAACTTAATGAGTTGAAAGATCTTTGAAAAAACATTTTGTCTTGTCACCATCAGTGCAAGTCATTGGAAAGACGAAAAGAGTAAATATGGTAATTGATGGCAGGAGAGCATAAACATGAGAGAAAAACATAGTTTAGATGACAGTGCTTATTCCCTCCATGTAAACGTGGCTAAAAAATTGGGACAGAGCCCCCTTGCCCATAGGCAAAACCAACACTGATATATTGTCAAAAAATCTACGTGGTACTCTTTCTTGAAATACAATTATTTTAATAGTCGTACAGGAAAGTTCCATTTAGCATGAATTGGGATTTACATTTTAAGGATACTTGTGATGTTACAGTACAATAATTTTTACAAACTCCTTTTTGAAATGTTGAGGCTGTAACTTACTTTTTAAATCATTTTTGACAAGATTTCAGCATAAGAATATACCTTTACAGAAATCAAGGCCACAATATTATTGGTGTCATCATTAAAGCTTTGTAATGCATGGCCTTTAATATGGTTCTCATGGTGCTAATGTAATGATAGATTGAATCCATGAAATTGTCATGAACATAAATACCACTATGTGGATTTAGCTTTTTTATGATTACAACATTGCATGTTGTGTTTTATTCAGCATTTATTTGTCAAAAAGAAAGAAGGAAAATACTTTCATTTTTTTTAGTTTTGGCCCGAGTTGTTGGTAAAAGTTAAAAATGCTAATTATACTGTTAAGTAAGTCTTGTTAGAGGAGTTTGGTTCAAGGGTTCACACTAAATTCAAAGGTACACATTTCTGAGCAGTTGCTGGCAGGAAAAGCTGCCATTAAATAGGAGGCCTAAATTCTAGTGGTGGTATCTGTTTTATCTTAAACAGTTGTACCATAAAAATTTTGTGGAGAAAAAGAAAGTAAAACTCTACTCAGGGAAATTATTTTATTAATAAGACAACAATTTTCTGCAATGGGAAAAACAATTATTTCTGGAAGAAGCTTTGCTTTAAGTGTTGAATGAGATTTAGTGATGCGGTGGAAGGCAATATGGATGAAAACAAACCAGAGATTAAAGAGAAAGGATTTGTTGCTGACAGTAGAGCTCTGGTGAATGATATAAGGGAAAACTTAGGTAGAAGTTTTTAGATGGTGGATGTACTCTGTGCTATGCTGGATATTTTAGAAAGTACCCCCAGTATCATGCAAGAAGAATCTTTGAAAATAAGGACTTGGATAAGTTTGAAGGAAAAGATATCCAGTAAGGATAAAAGACCCAGATCTCAATTATGGTACCATCATCCATTGTTTTGCAATACATAGCACATAAGAAAAAGTACATTTCAGCAGACAAAGAGATTTTCATTAAAAGCTTACAATACAACATAAATAGAACAGCTGCATGACATAGACTTTACAGTGATTATGAATTTTTCTGTCAGATGCCTGTTAAGAAGGACTTTGTTGATTTGAAAAGAGTTGTACTTAAATCCACATTGTGAGAGCTCCATACCAAATTCAAACCACAGATCACAGTACCCCTTAATGATATCTAAAAGTTTTGTTTTTAAAGACCCAAATAATGTGTTCTGGTTTAAAGCTTTGACACTCATCCTTTTTGTGTGTGTTTTCTTCATCAGGATTTTGGTGTTTAACTCTGTTAATCTAGATGAGATCTATTATCATGTTTACATTAGTTACCTTGAGCCAGCATGAATAGAGCTAGCTAGATCTTAGAAGCAAATCTAACGATGGTAAAGCTGTAGAGCTATGTGCCTGAGACTTGTTATTTTTGTGTATTTTATATATAATTACTTAATAATATATATATATTATATTTTTTATATAATAAAGATATTATTTTTGCCAATTGATTTGTGATTTTTACACAGAGCTACAAGCTTTTGTCAAATATGAACAAAGTCATTTGTCGGTCATTTTTTACAACTTTTGTGCATTGTTTCTGACTGATCATAGAACATCCAGTACCTAACCATTAATATGACTTTGCTAAATTAATTTAATTAAAAGCCAAACTAGTAGTGTATAGATTGACAGGTTTTTTAATATAGTGTCATTTACTTGCAGGTTATGTTTGAAAAGTATGAATTTAATGGAGTTTATATAGCAATCCAAGCAGTATTAACTCTTTATGCACAAGGTTAGTGTAAACATCAATACAAATTTTATGTCAGATTACTGTGTTGTGGTTTCAAATCATTGATTTATGCAGAAAAATAAGTAACAAAGACGATTCATATTGCACAGATTTTGAGAATGATTTTCCAAAGGCTACCTTTGAAAAATTGCACTTGAAACTGTGTGTTCTTCGTGTAGTAACTGTAGAATCTTGATATATAATCAATGCAGTTCATTTATTTGAAAGTTTTTAAATTTCTTTCTCTCTCTGTCTGTCTCTCTCTCTATCTATCTATCTATCTATCTATCTATCTATCTATCTATCTATCTCCATCTCCATCTCCATCTCGGTCGCTTAGAATTGTTGAGGACATTACTTTTTTTCTAATTGCTAGGTTTGTTGACTGGTGTGGTCATTGACTCAGGTGATGGCGTAACACATATTTGCCCAGTGTATGAAGGTTTCTCAATGCCTCATTTGACACGTAGGCTTGATATTGCGGGGCGTGATATCACAAGATATCTTATCAAGGTAAGAACACTAATGCGGTCAGCAGGAGATTGGAACTGTTTTTTTCCCAATTTACTTTTCATTTAGTTTTTGTCCATACCTTTTTATCAGTAATAAAATAAGAGGTTTTAAAAAGTTAAATAACTAATTAATGGGGTAGAAGAAATAAAGCTAGTTTTTGCAAATACAAATGCAAAAGCACTATCAGAAAAACAGTACATAATAAGTAATGTAATAAAGTTAATATAAAATAGAAAGAAATAACTTGTAAAGCAGAGGCACCAAATGGGTGCGAATGGGCTAGTTAAGTGAAAAATGTATGCTGTGATAAGCGATTAAGATAAGTGGAACAGGTTGATTAGGTGAAGGGAGTGACACTTTAAAGAATTTTAATTTGGTTTTACAGCTGATTTGTACTAATTTTGACGTCCTGAATCCAAAAGTACTCTCAGGTTTTCTCTACACGTCCATATTCTTCTGCGCAGTACCACTCGAAATTGCGATTTCTTGCAAAATTTAAGTCCAGCCTGTGGTACACTTGTTGGATGAATAAGTTTTCTGCACATCTTCTCACAATAAATTTGGTTCTGTCACAACCAAAAGAACTACTATTCTGTATATTTATTGATGCAGTGGACTGACCACTGATAAAGCTCTAATGCACGAATAAAGCCACCCCGGAGCCTGTTCCAGCACACCGAAAGAGAAAAACGTTTATTAACAAGGACCAGACTACACACCTGTGTAAACAATTTGCGGTTATTTTTTTAATTTTTACACAACCAACGTTATCCCGCGAAAATAGTACAGTGGCTCAACAGCCATACAAATCTTGTAAATTCCTACAGATACCATTACGTATAGCTAAAGGGTACATTTGATTTAGGATTTTTTTCTAATGCAGGTAGACTACATACCATACTAGTCTCGTGGGAGTATGTGACTGAGAAAAATAAGATTTGTTTTTATTGTTGTTACAATCACGCTATGATAGTCAGCAGGATTGCGATAGCCGAACAGGGCATTAAAATGGGTAAGGTCGCCTGAATAACTACAATTGCCTAATTCATTCGCCTGTTAAAATGCATATAGGTTATTTCAGCAACCTTAACTATATTTGCAGAGAGTTGACAGTATTTATAAAGCAGCATAACCTTTTCCCCACAGCTATTGCTGCTTCGTGGCTATGCATTTAACCACACAGCTGACTTCGAAACAGTAAGGATGATGAAGGAAAAGCTATGTTATGTTGGGTGAGTTTTTACTTAATGTGTTTTTTTTACATGGCACGTCCGTTTAATTGAACTTTTTTGTTTAGGGAGTATTTCTTTACTTGATTACATGTTGGACTTGTCGGATCTCTAAACAAAGTAGTATTGATATCTTTATTGCATTATATTTAAACCTGGCATATTTATATTTAATGCTGTGTGGTTGTTAAAAATGTTGCCTCGACATAGTGTTCTTTTAAAGAGGTTATGGCTATATTTGTATCAGGCTTGGCATGTTATTTCAACAAATGATGTTATTAAACACTTCTATTGGCATTTTTCACACTTTTTATGACTTGCGGTAAGCTAGTTATTAGTAACAGTTGTCAAATGTCTTGATTTTGTGTATGAACAACAGAGGAAAGGGGGAAAAAATGCTCTCTTGCAGCCACTTTTTCGCTTTTGTATACCTTGCTTTATCAGGACCATCTTGTTTCACTGGTGAAGTTTTTTATCCTGTTCGATTGGATGGGTGCTGATAAGATGACTGGAGGTTGAATTGATCGAAAAGCGAGGATAAACACGTTAACTTTTAATCAGGCATAGCAGAACTAGCATAATGTAGTTAACTCACTTATTTACAACTGTCTTACTTTCAATTTCCCATTCCCCTATCGGCCATCTTACCAGTTTACACATCGTTCTTTCTTGAGCAGAGCTTTAATCAACTGACCCTTGTGAAGTCTTACAAATGAGGATAAGCAATGTGAACCAGGTCAGACGTTATCTTCGCATTCCAGTATACATCGTTTGTGTACGTGCCTTTTACGTGAATGCAAGGTACATGCTGATAGTGGTTTCATTATCATAGTAAATAGTCCTAATATTTTCACATGTCATGGTTTCTTAGAGGCCCCATGGTTTCTGATTAGGCTTTGCGCTATTTTTATTTGAAACATTACCACAAAGTATAGTATCATTCTTCTACTTCGTTACACTTCTCTATTATTTATTTAAAAGTTACTAGCGGATTCGCGGGCATCACAGTGAAAAACGTTAGGATTCCTATAGACTTCTCCGTGTTTCAGATGCAAACAGTCGCTCCAGTATGAGGTAATGCACGCATGGAAACACCTAATTAGAACTTAAGATGATTCCTGTTGTTTCCTTTTAAGTCATTGTGAAAATGTTTGTTTCATACACGCTTGGAGGGGTTTCATTTTACACATAGAGCAATGCCAAGGAAGGAGGAAGGACGCGCGCGAGCGTGTGTGCGTGCCTGTCTGTCTCTCTCTGTGTCTGCCTGTATGTCTGTGATTGAAAAGATCACGAAAGATTGTCAGACATTTATGACATTTTTAATGTGATATTTGTTGCGACACGAGCTAGCAAATTGGATTGTAAAAAGAAAAAGGTTAGAAAATGGAGGAGATAGGAGGAAGGGATGGGGGGGGGGGAGAGAAAGAGGAGTTAGTCGTAATCCTCGTAGTTGACGTAGTCACAGCCACCGCCTGATGGTGCTGGTAGTGAAAAGTTAATAATACATTTGCACTCTGAGGAATAAGCAAGTTTACCACTTGACCTTCATGTCGCGTTTGGTTTTCTTTTTTACTTCTCAGTTACAATATTGAACAAGAGAAGAAATTGGCCCTTGAAACAACAGTTTTAGTGGAGCAATATACTGTAAGTCATGATTTATATGCTTGTATTTTATGCGGTAGAGGGTTGCAGAACTAGACTATTGTTTAAAATTTTCTCAAATGAATTGTGCGTACTGGTTAAGGTGTTATAATATAGTTTAGGGAGATGTGCATTTGACTGTTGGGTGGTTGGTTCTATTCCTAATCACGCCTATGGATATAACCAGGAAAAAGTGATTATTACATCCCCTTAAAGTTTGTAGCTTAAGTGCATCCGGAAGTAGTAAAATGCAAACCCCCGCCGATATTTTTGGGTCCTTGTTGTAAGAAGTGATGAAACAAAACATTTCGACCAACCGGGCGTTTTACTTTCACGTTTTTTGGAAACTAATTTAGGGTCACACCGTCATTTTAATACTCTGCTGTAAATACATTGCCTGCATTTATGACTTGTTGGAATATTTTTTTATATCGGGAAAGCTTTCTGTTTAACTATTGATTAGCAATAATGTTTTGTATTATGAAAAGTAAAATTAAATAACGTGATAGATATCCGAGGATATCCTGGTGCTATAGTGCCACAAATAATTGACATTCGTCGAACATGTAAGATCAAACTTCCCCCTTTTCCTCTGTCTAATAGGACTTGCTTGGGAATGAAAGACCTATAGTTACAAGGATGTGGTGAGGCTAAGGGCGACAGCAAAAATCATTGTGTTTATGGATAACTATAAAAGACACCAGTTGTTCAATACAGAATCATTTATCTATATCCAAACGCGAAATTAGTATTTTATTTTAAGGCCCATCAGCTTAGATTTGAAGGTAGCACTGGCTCTACCTGTGCGGTTTTTAATGTCTGTCCACTTATCCACTTTTCGCGGTAGTGGTGTGGAGGTATGGAAACGACTCAAATGACTCCTAAATTGTTTTCCACCGATTGTTATTAGTTGTTCTATGCTATGGTAGTCATTACTTTGCTTTTGCCATTTCTTCATTAATGAGCAGCCTCACCTTCGCATTCTCATCTTGTAATCTGCTTCTTCATTTCCTGGCACTTTTTATTGCCCCCAGACACTAGGTTAATGTCATCTTCAAACTCTAGGTCATTTAAGGTATTGCTATTTCTCCAAGTATCCCAACGTAATCTCAAGTTATTGCCCTACAGAACGAAATCAGGTCCGTTATAATTTCATTTTAGGTTAGAAAATGACCAGAATTATTGTTTGCTCAATTGAATAACTCAATTACAATGGTAGCCACAATGACCTTTAATTTTTTTGTTTCCGTATAGTTAAGCTTCACCGGTTTTTGATAGGTTTTTTAGTCCCGTCGTCATGGACTACGACGACTACGATACTTCTCTTTAATTTTTGAAGTCATCGTTTTGACTGACAGCAGACAGTTTTCCTGATAGATTTAGTACGAAAAACTCTGACCCATTTCCCCACAAAAACAAAGTAACTCAAGGGAAAATAAAAGTAATATTTGCATTTAACATTTTAAACTGTTTCCAGAACTGTTTTTAAAACCTTTCTGATGTGCTTTTTCTAACCCTTCACCCATATGAAAGACGCAGGTTCTCCCCTTTAACAGTATTCAACACAGCAAAAGTGTTATTGTTCTACTAGATATCACATTTTCGGAGAGAGCTTATAAATACCTTTTTCATCCAAGATTGACGCTTTACAGATCTTATTTCAAATTTACAGTTGCGAAGGTAATGACCGATGCCTTAACAGACTGTCTTCATGAATGCTTCTTCGTAATTCCATTAAAATTTCCCCTTCGTTTTAGTACTTTGATTAACGCTTGTTTTACGAAGACCCCTTGAAAGTTGCATGTGGCCGGCATATTTCAGTGGTAAGAAGTGACTTTACCATACTGATTGTACTTCTAGTTTTTCTGAAAACCACAGCTGCAATAATGTAGCAGTATCAAGTTACCTCTTGCTTTCTCTAACCTTTAGCTACCAGACGGACGAGTTGTGAAGTTAAGTGGAGAAAGATTCGAAGCTCCAGAGGCGTTGTTTCAGCCACCACTAATAAATGTTGAAGGTGTTGGTGTTGCAGAATTGTTGTTTAACACAATACAAGCGGCGGATGTTGATACCAGACCAGAGTTCTATAAACATATTGTGTTATCAGGTGGGACAACAATGTACCCAGGATTACCTAGTCGTTTAGAGAGGGAAATCAAACAGCTCTATTTGGAAAGAGTATTGCAAGGAGACACTTCCAGACTTTCAGTAAGATATGTGTATTGATTTTACAGTATTTTTTTAAGATCGAATATTTGAAACGGGTGATGGTTTATTGATTTCTACAATGCTTAACTTTACTTTGTTATGTTTATTTTGATTATTTAGTTTACCTACCAGAAAAGAGTTGTTATATACTCAATGATACCGTAAGATACCTGTTGGTATTTCCTGAACTACTACCCCACCCTCCTTCCACTCTCATTTTCACCCGCTGTTCATTGGTGAATGTTGTGAACTATAGTTTTTGAAACAAAACACAAACTTGGCTGCAAAAAAAGAGACCAACTGCCAAATTTACTCAAGAAATGGTCCAGGTCCCCTTATACCTTGTGACATGAAGTACTCTATGTTTCATTTGCTCAGTAGCAAAGAGGACTTTTTAGGACGACAAATCATATTGTAGAGGATAATGTTTAAAATGCCTGACCGAGTTTGAACAGAAATATGTTTTTCTCCACGAGATTAAGTTTATTGGTATTGTTTTTAATATGTTCTTTTATTTCTAGCGATTTAAAATCCGTATTGAAGATCCCCCAAGAAGAAAACATATGGTATTCCTCGGAGGTGCTGTGTTAGCCGATATTATGAAAGATAAAGATAATTTTTGGATGTCACGTGATGAATATCAAGAAAAAGGCACGCAAGTCTTGCAGAAACTTGGCATTGCACCAACCTGAGTACCGATTCTAGGAAGTAGCATTCTAGAATTGTTCGTTTGGTAAATTTTGTGCCTAAGGGTTAAACCACTGTTTTTTATAAAGATAATCAAACCTTTCTTGGTTTCCCAGCTATTGCTGGAAATAAAACCAGGGCATGATTTGTCCGCCTTCTGCAATCTCTTCCTTGGGTCATTTTTCAGCATATTTTCCAAAAGCTAAATTTCATAGTCTGTTTTCAACTATAATAAATGAATTTTGGAATTACCTTGTTTCCTCGTTTTAGCGCAGCGGATTTGGTCAGAACGTTATGTACTGCACTCTGTCCCAAGATGTTTTTATTCTCGGTGCTTTAGTTTTTATGCACTGTTGATGATATTTTAGGTAATGTACAAGTGGATGTGTTAACTGGACATTAGATATGTTACATAGATACATTAGAATTCATTTTGAATGTACGTGTCGCAGTTTGACTATTTCAACCCAGGTGGCCGGTTAATGGGGGAGTAAACATCGGTTTTACTAAACTCGCTTTGTTCTTACAACCGAACATTAACATTAAGTTGATCCAGCCATTGCCTTTTAACGTTAATGATGGCCGAGAAAATTTGCCTGATTTTAATTAAAATCTTCCTGTGAAAAGACAGAAGAGACAAGGATCGTTAATAACCATTGATGCATTTCATTTTCATCTGGCCTTTTGAATATAATATTAATGGGGGATAGTATTTTAGTTACTAGATTGTTTGCTTGTTCCACCATTTCTGACAAGCGCTTATTCGAGGAATGAAGGGAACTGGTACCTGAGCTGAATGTTAATGATCTTCAAAACTAATGTCGGATATTTGGAGGCCAAGGTGTTTGACAAACAGTAGTTAGTTGTCGTCATAAGTTGTTATGATCCTACAACGCAAGGTCAAAGGTGTTATAATTGTTAAATGCTTATCATTAAATAACCCCTTTGACGATTTTGGGATTAAAACGAATTTTGTTACTTTATTGTGTTGACAGGGAATTGGGTAAGAATATTGTTAACAGATAATCATAAATTGTATAGTTAAGTCTCTCTTTCCTTGTTTTTGTACATGAAGTGATTTGGTTACATTTCCATTCTTATGTATTGAATTTGTTTTTGTTTTTATTTTGTTTTCTACGCATTTCAGAATATCAGTAGATGACAAAGACTGTTGCCAGTGGAGGCAACTAAACTTTACTTGTTTATTTCTTTTTCTCCTGTGCCCTTTTCCACTTTGAATTGACATGGTATTTTGTTAAAACAGAACTCTCTGGTGCCTAATAGAAGGGGGGGTTGGAAAATTCTCCAATAGCCAATAAGCGGGGGGGATCCTAAAAACCTAATAGCCGGGGGGGGGAATTATTCTCATTAATCTGTTTTTATGATCAAAATGTTTTAAAGTGAAGTCTACAAGTAAGTACTAAAATATGTAAGTAATAAAATTTTCATCTTGTCTAGAATGTCAAAAATGTTTTCTTCATCTTCGAGATCGACAGCAGCATTAACGTTTGCATCGTTTGCAGTATTGCTATCTTTTATGCGTTTCTTAATGCTTCTCCGTGCTTCATAAAACGTTTCTTTCATTTTTTTTAGGTGAGGTTTGAAGATAACACTAGTATCATTTTCCTCAAGGATGATTTGCAATGCGTCGAGGAACTTTGCGTCCTTGTTGTTTCAAAGGATCTTGTGCGATGTTTGCCAATGACGGAATCTTTGGCGAGCTGGGTCTCTCCTGGGTTGATTGGTTCTTTGTTTCAGCATTTGTTTCTGCATTACCTTTAGCATTTTCAGCATCTTCATTTTCGCTTTCGTCTGACGTGTCATCACCTGCACTCTCTTCCTCGAATAAATAGGGATCGTCCTCGACACAATCAAGCAACTCTGAGCCCTCGAAATCTCTGCGGATGCCTTTCGGTGGAATAAGATTCTTGATCACGGACAGTAGGTTTGCTGCTACAGGAGATTTCAATAAGTCTTTTCGAAATGTTTTCATCTCGTTGCCAATCAAAGAAAACAGTTTGCCCGAGACTAGATGGTCCTCTGACCCGTACAGGGCATTTGTAACAAAAAGCTTTTTGAAAACCCCAGCAAAGTTGTTGTCGACCCCGCGCCAAGCAGACAAAAGCATCTTAACCATATCTTCTCGTTTCGGTGACGGTACCTTGGTTCGATCAATCTCAAGCATCTTTAGCATTAAATCCATTTCCTCGTGGCGATACAGTGCTTTAAGACGGCGATGAAGATTTGTGTCATTTGCTTGAATGAAACCTGTAATGCCTCCACCCATCACTTACAGAATACTACTAATAATACATGTTAACAGTACATGTACTGTTAACATGTTGATTGCGGGAACTGAACTTATAGCTTGGTGCAAGACATGGGTTTGATTCCTGCGTTACGGATTATATGATAATTGTAAAACAATGGCGCACATATTTGGATCCAGTCGCAATTACTAAAGAATTTTTAATGCAGGATGCCGAAAAAGTAATTTAGATTGACACATTACATTCCAAAATGAATATGAGACTTATTTCAGTTCATTGACAAAGCTCAACGACTCATCAAAACGTACACACAATACATGTACGTTGACCGTCATCCTAATTTACGACGCCACAAGCACTTGGAAGTCAGTTTCGAGATTTATTAAAGAATTTGGTGGTGCATACGATAAAGACTTGACAAACATAAAAGGACGCAGTCGACGATTCTCCCGTAACATGTACCATGATAGTATACCCATGCAGAAACTAACAGAGCATGAGGAGCTGTTTTGTAAATTAGAATTAGTAGATTTAAACTGTTCATGAAAGCCAAGAATGTTTGCTACAGAGTGCTTTTGAGTTTTTTGGTACTAGAGCGTCTCCCCTGATTTTCAGCTAATCTACAAATCTAAATTCCGGGTTCTGTTTTCTAGGCTAGAGTTAGCTTTCAAATAGCTACCTCTGCTGTATTGCGGTGTACATGTAAAAAAAAAAGATAACGAATTTGAGGAAAAATACAGAGTTGGGCGCACCAAGGTGCACTGCTGATATTTTTGGCAAATTTTAGCAGTGCACCTTGGCAACCCCAAGACCGTTCGGTACTGCCTGCGACAGCCTCTCTTTGATTAAGATAGGATAATACCGTCGAGTAGAAAAATCAGTAAGATTCAAGAAAGCAACTTGACTTGCAAAAAAATTTTAAAAATTTGCTCTGGTCCGCATTATGACACTAGGTCCAGACACACAATGTTAATGATTGTTGTTCATAAATGACGTCAACCACCTCACCATTTCACCCCACCCCGCTCTTGTCAACTTTTGGATTTCTGGCCACCTTTTACCCCTCATGACAACTTTTGGATTTCTGACCATCCTCTCCCTAAAATTGATGTCATTTCGGGCACATTTTCCCTGGACATTTTCTGCAAGCGAAGATAAAATACCGACACTTTTAAATTTGTGTGTTGCAATCGGGGGGTTAGAGAAGTTTGAAGCAGGGGTGATAAAAGTACCTCCAAGTGAAATGTAAAACTTGAAAGAAAGAGCAATTGCGTGAAATAACCTTTAAATTAAATCACTGTTTTTTACACTTTGAGAAGACAATGGCGTCCATCAAATTCTACTCGAGGTAAAATCGTCATCTCCACTCTGTTCATCCTCTACTTCCCTCTCGTCATTTTCACTTCCTGGACAGATGGCCGTCACTACCTCTGGCAGGTCTGTTGTCAAATGGACACAGCAGCCAACAACGGAAGGGATGGTACTGATATGGTGAAAAAGTTGTTTATGAACTCGCAAGCGAGTTAAAAGCAGGTTTAAGCTTTCAGAATGATTGAATTTTTCAGAGAATGACGTCGACTTTCACCCTCCTCTCACCCCCTTCCTCGAAGTGGTTGACGTCATTTGTGAACGATCCCCTGTTATTTTGGCGAGCTATCTGGCCTAAAAGTCGTTGACATTTGCTATCTATTACGTTGTGTGTCGGTTCACGTACTTATGATTCACCGTCTGTGATACCTTGCACTTCGATACTGAGATCAGCGTTGGCATTGAAGTGTGCAACAATGAGACAACTGCAACGCACATCCGGGAAAGTCCCATGGGGACGACTGGAACCCAAAATTGCCGTGCAAAGTAGGTGTAATGCCACTACTGCTGCGTGGCAGCGAATGATGGCCAAGTGCCAAACGAGAAATCAAGCAGCTTCCACATACAGTGACAGCACCCTCCACAGCGAGTGGAATGATTTGTACACCAAGGCCCTTTCACTCCCTGGGCTTTCCTCACCTAAGAAAACGCGCTCCGCATGGAAAACTCAAAATACATTATCCACAACCATGTAGCCTATTGCACGAGGTCGGTCTTCTGTCCAGCTGCGTTTCAAATACCTTTCCAAACGTGGGGTAAACCCCGAGTTTAAGTATTTTCGAAAGTGGTCTCATTGCATATTTCTGCCTTGATTGGTGACAAAATATCCTTTAGCATAAAAAAACTTAAACACTAAAACTATTTTTAGTGTTTAACAGCCTTGAAAATATTTGATCATTATTTGATTTGTTGATTTGCTACATACTTCGTGAATGCCTTCTTCATTTATTTTCTGCAGGCGTCTCTATATATTCGATCAGGTTATTCCTCTCTTGTCACGGCTCGGTAATTTTTGAGGCCTTCATTTTTTTTTGTCTTTTTGACCTCTATGATCTGCTATTATCATCCTTTATTTTTTTGGGTCGTTTTTCTTCAAATCCTTTTCTTTGGATCGTTCCTGTGCGTTTCTTTTACTTCTGACAAGTTTTTGACTCTTGATTTTTATTAAGTTTGTCTTGGACTTGATTTCGGTATGTCTCACTTTTTTTCTTCATGGTCTACATGTTCTGCAATGTTTAGCAGTTTCTGTCTTTTTATTGCATTTGATGTAACTAACTATCTGTGACCATTGATTCGGAGTTAGTGGTCTTGGTTAAGATCAAGTATTTTGTTTTGAGTGGTTTAGTTTGTTCTGGACCAGTATGAAACCTATTATTTTCCTTATCTCGTCCTTGTGTTATGCAACGTTGTTAGGTGGCATTGCTTGTGTGGGAAACTGGTATTTCTCATAGTTGAGGTGCCATTTTTGCAAGTTGTGTCAGTAACTCCCTATTGCTGTTTCTGTGACCTTATTAATATTTTCCAATGGAGGTTTTGTTTTTTTCTTTTTGTCTACACTTGCATTGAAAAGTCCTGAAAAATCATGAAATAGAGTTTTGCTTTCATTTTTAAAGGTTCCGTTTACTTTGTCATAGGGATTCTTGTCTTGTCTGGATATTCTTTTATCAGGTGTGAGTGAGGAACACACGGATTGATGATCGATTCTTAATATTTTGTAAATGTAATTTTTTCTTTAATCTTTTCTTGTTCACTTAAAATTTCCTTTCTTCTCTTCTAATGTTCGGGACGATTTATAAAACCGCTCTTCGCACACCCATTTTCCACTTTAGGTAAATTTGACTTTTCAACTTTTCGATGTAGGATATTTATCATGTCGTGAGTCGTAAGTGTTCTGAGCTACGTTTCGTGCAGTACTTCTCCAATCACCAAACTACTGAAGATATTAGGCATAGCTAATTTCACTTTGATTTTTCGGACGCGCTTGATGACATGGATGTTTTTGGGAGTGGTACCATGCCTTGTGTTTGTTTTTCTTTCTATAATGCTAGAAGCCATATATTTCTTCGAGAGTGTAAGGTATGCTGTTGATGTGATTGTTGTGTTGTAGAGAATGGAGGGGTTCTTTTATTTTTCTTGCTGTAGTACATTTCCTTGTCGAGAGTCTTAATTTTTCCAGTCAAAGGAGTGATCTTTCGTCCAGCAGTGCTTTGCCATTTCATGACTCTTGATGTCACCTTTTTCAGCAGCTATCTGGTGTTCTTCTCTCTGACCCAAGAAACCCTATGATTCTAAGGTTTTCCTCTTCACGTGGAAGTGGATTCTTAGATTTTTAGAGAATTGTTTTCAGGGTGGATGTTGTGAAGAAGGAACACTGATATTAGGTTGTCGGAGAATTCTTCTTAGCTGCTCACTGTGTCCTTGACATAGGATAGACATACTTGCTTTACAGGTATATTTTCATCATCAAGATTAGGCCTGATCTTGTAATGGTCTTTGGAAGTTACTATTATAGTAGTCCTTTGATTAACAGACACTTGTGAAGGTGGCTGTTTTCCAGGTCGCATGGTTTTGAAATGATACTTCATGCCCTTTCAAGCAGAGTGGTTATGACACTTTTTACGAGATGAAACTGGATGGTATGATGCGTTATTAAAGTATTGGTCGGTGTGCCTTAGTTTCCTGTAGGTAGAAACATAAATGGACTCTCTCCCTTAAGACATCAAGGAAGGGCAATAGTATTTTTTCTATTTTAATGGTGAACACGATGTGCGAGTGAAGACTGTTGATGTTCTCAAGGAAACATTGTGGATGATCTTCTTTAGCAATTGAGAAAACATTGTCAACATATCTTTTCAAGACAGTTGGCCCTTAGGCGGTTATTGAAAATGCTGAGGATTCAAACACTTGCATCTATCAGCAATCAGAAGATTTTGGAGCTCTCATGGGTACAAGACTCTTTCGTGTGTACGTCTTTGTTGGACAGGAAACATTTGTTGCCAAAAAGTGTTTGTAGTAGTTATAGGAAATCTGGAAGCTTTAGTGAAGTTCTTGATGGCATTGAATCATCATGTTAAGTAGATACCTGATAATCTGTAAGATGTCATCAACAGATATACTTGTCTTTAATGAAGTAACATCAAAGAACACCATGGTTTCAGTTGCCTGGATACTTGGATGTATGATGACGACTGGAAAATCAGTGATGTAGCTCCTTCTTTGTTTATAGACATGGGATGTCAGCTGTGTGACGCGAGGGTGAATGAAGTTGATCACAAGTGAAGACTACTATTGGATCTATGGTNCTAAGGTTTTCCTCTTCACGTGGAAGTGGATTCTTAGATTTTTAGAGAATTGTTTTCAGGGTGGATGTTGTGAAGAAGGAACACTGATATTAGGTTGTCGGAGAATTCTTCTTAGCTGCTCACTGTGTCCTTGACATAGGATAGACATACTTGCTTTACAGGTATATTTTCATCATCAAGATTAGGCCTGATCTTGTAATGGTCTTTGGAAGTTACTATTATAGTAGTCCTTTGATTAACAGACACTTGTGAAGGTGGCTGTTTTCCAGGTCGCATGGTTTTGAAATGATACTTCATGCCCTTTCAAGCAGAGTGGTTATGACACTTTTTACGAGATGAAACTGGATGGTATGATGCGTTATTAAAGTATTGGTCGGTGTGCCTTAGTTTCCTGTAGGTAGAAACATAAATGGACTCTCTCCCTTAAGACATCAAGGAAGGGCAATAGTATTTTTTCTATTTTAATGGTGAACACGATGTGCGAGTGAAGACTGTTGATGTTCTCAAGGAAACATTGTGGATGATCTTCTTTAGCAATTGAGAAAACATTGTCAACATATCTTTTCAAGACAGTTGGCCCTTAGGCGGTTATTGAAAATGCTGAGGATTCAAACACTTGCATCTATCAGCAATCAGAAGATTTTGGAGCTCTCATGGGTACAAGACTCTTTCGTGTGTACGTCTTTGTTGGACAGGAAACATTTGTTGCCAAAAAGTGTTTGTAGTAGTTATAGGAAATCTGGAAGCTTTAGTGAAGTTCTTGATGGCATTGAATCATCATGTTAAGTAGATACCTGATAATCTGTAAGATGTCATCAACAGATATACTTGTCTTTAATGAAGTAACATCAAAGAACACCATGGTTTCAGTTGCCTGGATACTTGGATGTATGATGACGACTGGAAAATCAGTGATGTAGCTCCTTCTTTGTTTATAGACATGGGAGGTCAGCTGTGTGACGCGAGGGTGAATGAAGTTGATCACAAGTGAAGACTACTATTGGATCTATGGTTACATTGGGCTTGTGTATCATTGGTAAGCCATAAAATTGGTAAAGGTGAGTCTTTGGGCTTCAATCTATGTTAGAGGCAGTTCTTCAGAAGATGGTTTTTCTGTAATGTAATTAGTGCTTTGATTACTTTGATCTTGGCTGTGTTTATTGGATTAGGCTTAACCAAGGGATATGGCCCACTGTTAAGGATCTAACAGCACTTTTGGATGAAATCGGCATTGTTGAGGATCGTAGTTGCACTTCGTTTGTCAGCGGAAAGGATGTAGATTAAAGCGTCATTTCTTATTTTCTTGATTTCACATATTCCTTTCTTTGGTGAGATTGTCAATGGGTACTTTGAAAGATTAAAGTGTGAGACGTAATTTAGGTCAGATTGTGTCAGCTTCATCTTTGGGAATTTTTTTTACTGCCGTTTCATCTTTTGGTGTCTTCCCTTGTGAAGAGTAATCTTTGCCCATGACAGTTAAGACTCAAAAGATATCGCCATTATGGCTGTCAGATCGTGTTATTATGAACCTTACGATGTAGCCTTGTTTTCTCGAACTGTAATCCAGGAGCGTGCACACGTGTTTACCAGAAGTTTGTTTTATTATAACTCTTGTGTTCTTACTGTTTGACACCCTATCCGGACACCCCTCCTCACAGGCGTATGACAAATATCCCACAACAATGGCTTCCACTGATCCCATAAAGACAGGAAATTTTAAGATTTCCACTTTTTTTATGACGAAACCAAGGCCATGTGATGATGCAATGGTCCGTAACATATTTAATATTACATCCTTGAAGTCATGCAACATCCACTTTGTTATCAGATTGTCTTTCTTCGTGTTATTATTCAGACCTTGCACATTAAAAGTAGCACTTTAGAAGTTTGCCCTAACAGTCGATTAGTGCATTTTGACTTCATTGTTGTTGACAAAGACTTTTGCAGAGTTGTTTTTATGATAGCACATTTGATCCAAGTCCTTGGTCTCTCCCTGCCATCTTTGCTAGAATCTTTGCTCCTTTACAAGGTGGTCTAAAAGTATTCAATTTTACAATTTTAATTTACTTCTTATTGCGTTTTAATGTTTTTTCTTCTTGAATCTTGGACAGTTCTAAAATTAAAAAGAGTACACAAGCAATGAATGAAAAAAAAGGAAAAGGAAAAAATATACAAAAGAATGAAATAAAACGATGACCGCCAAATCACAAATCTGCCTCACTTCAGTGATCCAGCTTCTGAATGAAAAATTGTTGGGTTTCCTCGATCCTGTGTCGAGAAAGAGGCAGACTAAAAATGTTTTTTCGCAAATTGTGCAAAAACACATTTAAATGGTTGCAGGGGCTAACACTGATTTTATTCTTGCTATCCTAAGTTTCCGAGGTTTTGATTAGTTTGGTTTGGAAGGTAAAGGATATTACCGCACTTCAAGAAATTTTCTTTTTTGGCATAAAGTTTTCTGGCATGAAGAGACACCAATTCAGGTAAAAGAGTTGTTCCCTGGGCTGGAAGGCCAGTTAGTTGGAACAGACCCTTTAGGTTATATGATAAGCTTATATAACTTCTTAGAGCTACATGAAGTCTTGTATAATCTCCAGTTTCGTTTTTGTGCTTCCCACTCAATAGATCATGCTTTGATTAATTTAACTGAATCAATTAAGAATAACTTGGATAATAAGAAATATGGATGTGGCATTTTCATTTATTACAAAAAGCATTTGATATAGTCAATCATAAAATTCTCCTCAGTAAACTTGAATATTATGGTATTCGTGGAACAGCTTTAGAATGGTTTAGTTCCTATCTTTGCAATCGAAGCCAATATGTATCTGTTAATGGTCACAACTCTAATTGCCTCAATATTACTTGTGAAGCACCACAGGGCTCTGTCCTTGCCCCCCCTCCTATTCCACATATTCATTAATGGTCTTCCTAACTCATCAACCAAACTAAATTTTTATCTTTTTGCTGATTATACTAATATCTATTATGAATCACTTTATATAAATTACAAAATTACTTAAAATTGTAAAAAAAGTGGCTAGATGCCAATAAGCTTGCCCTAAATGTAGACTTTATAAATTTTCATTCTCTGAAAAATTTGTTGCATGAAACTATTAACATTGAAAAAGGAAAGAAGCATGTCATGCAGGTTAAATATATCAAGTTTCTTGGTCTTCTGCTGGATGAAAACCTCACCTAGAAGTATAACTTGAATGAACTCTCTAAAAACTTAGCAAGAACATCTGGTGTATTCTTCAAAATAAGACACCTGCTCCCTTCTAGTGCTTCTAGTCTCCTTTTACCATTCCTTATTTGGTTCATTTGTTCAGTATGGGATTGTTGTGTGGGGTCTAACCTTTGACACCCACACTAAGGCTATCTATATCTTACAAAAGAAAGTTATTAGAGCTATTACTTTCAGTAATTTTGCTGCTCCTTCTACCCCAATCTTTTCAGAGAATAAAATTCTTAAGTTGTATGATTTATTTTATTTAAAGCTCCTTTCTTTTGTGTATAAATGTGTTAAGAAAATTTCTCCCCCATATTTTCATGATTATTTTATTTTGTTATCATCTGTTCATCAATATGATACAAGGGCTGTGATGTATGGGTGGTATTTTTTTGAATTGTAGAATTACTTTCCAATATGGAATAAGATCTGTCAGATACACAGGTGCAAAATCCTGGAACAAAATTCCTATCATCATCAAGCAATGCCCTTCAAAGTTTTCACTTGGCAATTAAAAATCGATCTGTTCTCAACAAAATATTAAATATCTGTATATAAATTTAAAATTTTGGTTGCATTTTTTCAGTCAAGGCTGTAAATCTCAGAATTCCTCAAATTATACTGACCTTTTGGCGGCTTTGATAGGCTTGTGCTCATGAGGCCTGTTCTGGATACAAGACCCTCCTTGGCATTAGCTGTGGAATTGGGTTTTTGCCTGGATTGGACTCTGTGGGCTTGAGTCACTGCAGTCACACTGGGTCTCTTGCACATAACACATTTTTTGGTATCATACCAATTATTAAGATTTTGATTTTTTAACATAGGGGGTGCTTTCTCCTTGATTAGTCTATCTACTGTGAGAGCCCCTCCTTTAAGGAATTCCCCACATACAGGTTTCATATGTTCTCTTCCTTAGTTTAATTTTAGGTGTTTGTATTGTTTGTGTTATATCTGTATTCTTGTATTTAATGTAGTTTATACTGAAACTTGTATATTGTGTGTGTGTGTGAATTTTTAAAAATGACATTAACCCAAAACAATGTTGATAGGTACAAAATAATGTCACTATTTATATCCATTACTTCTCTGTTTGTGCATTAGTATTTTCAACATTTATATTTTTGTGAGTTTAAAAGGTTTGTCTCAAAACACAGCACAAGTTTTATTATGTGATTCAACCATTTCATCAGCCAGACAAAATTTGATTTGAGTGGAATAAGAAAACAGGGTTGATTGGTAAACTCAAGAATTCTACATAAACAATTATATCATTTACTTGGTTAAAGTGACTCAAATGGAATCATTGTGTCAAAACAGAGTCATTCATAGCAAAGAAGGGATAGTTCAAGAATCAGTGAATAGGAATCTCAAATAGGAGACTCAAATAACAGGCATGAGATTAATGAGGTGGACATCAAAGTCATTGAGCTTTCAGAAAAAGAAACTATGAAGGCAGGGCTATGCATCAGATGTAAAGATGGTGAACAAATGAAATAGTTGCAGAGATAAGAAAGAAGAAGAAATGGAGAGGTCCAGGTATAGATTGAATTTGAAATTGTTGACAAAAGATTCTAAATATCACAGAAAGCATTGAAAAGAGAATAAAAAATGATAACAACATAATATCATTATGGTGGCAAACAGGAAGATCAGTCAAAATACCTAAGACAAAAGACAAGAGTAATGTGCAGAATAACATGTTTGAACATTTCTTATAAGATTATGACAGAATTAATTTGAATAAACATAAGAGAGCATGCACTAGAGGATTCTATCAGGGATGAAGGACAGCATGGAGGAGCTGAAGATTTACCAGGCACAGTTAAGCAGTTTATTATTGACACATCTATCGTGGAAGAAGTAAAGACCTTCCACTGAAATTTAGTTGCAGTCTTTTATGAGTACCAGAAAGCCTGTGGCAATGTGTACCATGATTAGATGATACAAGTGTATGACTAGATTGGCATACTGACAGCAGTCATTTCATTATTGAGAGAACTAGTAAATTAATGGAAAACAAAACTTGAACTCTTGGAAAATGGGGCGAGGTGTGTAAGCAGATGGATAGATATAAAGTGTGGATTCCTGCACAAAGATTCACTAGTTGGATTTTGTATTACAGAAATATCTATTGCTAAGCTTCCTGAACAAAGTTTTTTAGATATTGAGTGGGAGAACCAGGAAGGAAAGATGTAAGCTGGACACAGTGCCTTTGTGTATAATCTGAAGGTATATCAGGAATTACACAATTTATTAAAGGAAATAAACGAAGTTCTTTTACAAAGGAGTTCAGATACAGGTGCTTGTTATGGTGTTTCAAAATTTGCAGAAATTGTGTTCAAACGGGGGGGGAATGGTTAAAGTTGAAGAATTGCAAGTGTTACAAGAAAGAATAGAGACATTAAACCCAGATCAGGAGGAAATGTTTAGGTTTCATGGAATTGAGAAAGTTGTTAGTATCAAGAAAAGGCAGGTGTATGGAAGAGGTAAAGAAGAAATGACAAAAAGGCTGAAACTGCTAATGAAATCCAAATTAAGTGATAAGAACTTGATACAAGTCATCAATTCTAAATCTATTCCACTGGGAGCCTATCCAATGAATATTTGCAAAGTGACAAAAAGTGAAATGCATGAACTAGATTTGATTGTTAAAAGGAAACTGAGGGAGAACAACATGTTAGGAATACAAGCAAGTGATGAACAATTTATATCTAAAGAGAGACTTAAGTATATGAGAGGTGTGCATTCAGGAACAAGAACAGAATTGCCTGTTACATGTTCAAACCAAATAATAAATGGAAATGGGAAAAAAACAAAAAAAATTGAAGAGAAAACAACCTGGTTTGAAAGAAAGAATTGGAAAAGATTACTAGAATAAGAGCCAATTTATCAATTCTCACAGAGTTAATGAAAGGCAATGGAATTAGTGAGAGAAAAAGGAGACAAATCATGAGAAGTTACACTATTACAAAAGAGGAAGACATAGATGCTGAGAAAGAAAAGGTAAAGCAGAAAATACAGGCAAAGGCTCAAATAATAATAAGATTTGAGAAAAGGAATAAACAGTTTCAACAAAGTGGAAGGTTTAAATCTTTAAAAAGTTATTAAGCCACCACCTTTAAAGGAGATTGAAACGTTTTGGAAAACAATTTTAGAAGATGATAAATATCATAATGAAGTGGCTGAATGGATAAGAATGCAAGAAGAAATGCATGAAAATTCACCAGAACCGAGAATGGAAAGACGTATGTAGGGATGATGTTACAGAAGCACTTCGATTGTCAAGTAACTGGAAATCACCTGTTGTATACAAAGTTTTGGTTGAAGAATTGTGAATCCCTACATGAAGAACTAATGAAGTGTTATAATGAAATAGTGAGAGACCCCGAAAAAAGGCAAACATGGTTGACACAAGGAATAACACACTTATTGCCCAAAACACAAAAAACAAATAATCCAAAAAACTAAAGACCAATCACATGCTTACCAACCACATACAAAACATTAAAATTGATTGTCATAGAGAGAACTTACAGCCACTTAAAAGAAATCAATTTACTACCAGCTTCTTCTTCTTTCATATGACTTCTCTACCATTCCATCATCTGCAGCCATTGCTGTAGCTCATCACTTAGTGGCTGCTGTCTCAGTGCTCTGGTGCCACCAGGTGGTTTGAAGGTGGCACAGTCATTGATTATGTCTTTTGCGGTTGTCTTGCTATCTCCACATTGGCATGAGGGGCTACTGGTCAGTCCGATCTTGTGCTTCCAGCTACCAAAGTTACCATAGCCTGACCTCAGCCTGTTAAAGTTTACCCAGCTCTTTCATGGGAGCTTTTGCCCCTCCAGGTGGTTACTTGGTGTGGGGACATAGTCTCATAGTGGGAAGGTTGTATTCTCCTATTCATCCAACCATCTTACAGCTTGCCAGACCACTAGGGCTAGCCCATCTGCTTTGTGTTTTATCTCTCTGAGTTGTAGAGGGAGAGGGTTTCTACTACAGAGCCGTTTGGTGTTGGGGTATTCATTGACAAGTTCATGCATGGGATGGCCTTTGCTCTCACACTTGTTTGCTAAATCCAGCATGATAGATTCCCGTCTGATGTGGTGTGGTGGGATGCCAGCCATGACGTGCATGGATTCCTTTAGTGTGAAGGTGGGACATCCACTGATGGATCTTAGGGCAGAGTTTAAAACACTGTCTAACCTTTGGGTGTGTGCACTCCTCATCCATACCGGTAGGCAGTATTCGGCTGGAGCATATACTAGTGCAAGTGTGGATGATCTGAGGGTCATAAAGTCAGATCCCCACAATGTTCCTGCAAGTCTTTTCAGTGCAGCAACTCTTGAGGAGACTTTACCAACAAGTTTGTCTATATGACACTTGAAGGTGAGGCTTCTGTCAAGAGTGATCCCAAGGTACTTCGGATGTTTTTCAAAAGGTAAGTCCTTCCCATCAATGGTTACCCTGAGCTTGGCTTCAGCATCATTGTTGTTTAGGTGAAAGAGTGAGCTGGTAGTTTTTTGGATACTTAGTTTCAGGCACCACTGTTGAAAGTACGATGAAATGGGTGCCATATCATTTGTAAGAGAGTTTTGGATTCTCTGCTTATTGGTGCCAGGGTAAGCCAAGGAGAGATCATCTGCATACATGTATTTTTCTGCAATTGCTGGTGGCATGTCAGCAATATAAATATTAAACAAAGTAGGGGCTAGTACCAAGCCCTGTGAAACACCATTATACAGGAGCTTTGTTCAGCTTGTTTCACCACTAGGGCTGGTAAGTCTAAAAGACCTGTTGGTTATCATATCCATGATGAAAGTCATAAGTTTTCTGTCTGGGATCGTGGATAGGAGCTTCAGTTTTAGGCTGGGGTGCCAAACAGTGTCATACGCTGCAGACAGATCGACAAGAACTAGGCCCATCCATTTTTTTTTTGTCGAGTGCATGTTCCATGTCTGTGACCAAGGAGACCACACAGTCGAGGGTCGAGTGGTTTGTTTGAAACCCCGCCTGCTCTTGAGGAAGCTTGCTATCTATGATAGGGGCAATTCGGTTTAGAATTAGTCGTTCAAGAAGTTTATAGNGGAAGCTTTGTTAGGCTTTAGCTTCTTGAAAGCTAGTCGATTTCGTCATCAGTAAAATAAGCAGACAGGTTCATGTTAGCTGTTGGTGAGTTCATCAATTTTGAGGTTGTGGCTTTAACCGTCTTTTCAAGCTCTTTATCAGCACCAGGAAATTTCTCATTTGCTATGAGGACACTTGCAATGGCGTTGGCTCTCACAGTACACTGAGGAGGTTTCCCTTCCCCAGTAAGGCGCTTTATGAGGGCCCATGCCGTTCGGCTTGAGTGAGTCATATCTATCTGTTCCACGGTTTCAGGCCAACGACCACGCTTCAAATTATTCAGGTGTTCTTTAAGTTCATTTGTGTGTGCAGTTCTAGCTGAGTCATCAGTAGAAGAGCTGATTGACCGTAGAAGATCTTCACAGTGGCTGCCCCAGCATGGGATGTATTGTTTCCTCTTTCCTCTAGGGATGGTTTCATAGGCAACTGTCAGGATGGTTTTGGTAAAGGCTTCATAGGTTTCATTGATGTTATCACTCTCTGGTGTTGGTAGGTTGGGTACAGCAGCATCAACTAGTTCTGCATACTTGGGCCAATCTGCGCTGCGGAAGTTTCATCTTGGAGCTGGGCGCGAAGGTGTTTGGGTTTCAATTGGTATGTTGGTGTTGATGATTGATGGTCGGTGTTGAGACCTGGGGAAATGCCCTAGGACAGTTCTACGGGGTGCAGAAAGTGGTCCATTCCACTAGCAGAGATCATGGTTAGTTTCAGTTTTCCATCTCCCGGACCTAAAAGTTTTTGGTTGTTTCGGGTCATATATCAGAAGATGATTAGTACGACTTGCCCATTCAACAAGAGTGGTTCCATTCTTGCCATTCCTACTGTATCCCCATTCAGTGTGGTGGCTATTGAAATCAACGAGCAAAAAGAGTGGGCTTAACAAGGTCTGGCATCGTCTGTGCACCAAGTTTAGCTGGGGGAGGTTTGTACATATTCACAACAGTAGTACCAGCTACGCGGATGGCAATTAATTCAGTGTCTTGTTGTGGTGCACTCTTCATTAGTTTTCGGAACGGTACAGTGCGCTTAACAAAGGGTGCGGTACCATGCACTTTGCTCGCTATGTGATCAGCCAGGATATAGCCTGGTAATTTCAGTAGTCTCCGGGTATCACTGTGTGTCTCCTGGAGGAGTATCACATCGGTTTTATGGGTGAGAGTCAGTTGCTCAATCACAGTATTTTTGAAGGCTGTCAGGCCCTCGACATTCAATTGTAGTACGCTGAGATTCATAATGGAGATTCTTTTGGATATCAATAGTAGATTGTCTAATGACACAGTTAGTTCACTGACTTGGCTTAAAGTGTAGCTTAACAGGGAACACCGCGAGAAGGTTGTGTCATGTCCCCTACCTGCTGAACAGAAAGTATGTAAGAGAGGTTCTTATGTTGCAAAGACCAACTTCTTATAACTAGATTGATTCTTGAAAATTGTAAAACTAAGAGAGCGAATTTGCGCAGTGCCTGGATAGAGTACAGAAAAGCCTCTAACAGTTTTTCTCATAGTTGGATTATTAAAGTAATGCAAATCTAGAAAGTTTCACCAGATCTAATCAAATCTATGAAACATAGCATGAATACATGGCAAACAACAATGATACTTAATTTCTCCTCTGGTTGATTAAAAGAGGAGAATTGAAAAAGGAATATTTCAAGGAGACTCATTATATCCTCTCCCATTATGCCTATCTCTTGTTCCTTTGAGTAATCTACTAAACAACACAGAATTGGGATTCGAAATTTACAAGGGAAGATTAAATTACCTATTCTACGTGGATGACCTGGAACGAAGAACTTTTGCTCAGGACACTTGCGGAAATGCAAAAAAACAATATTAATAGATAGCGAAACAATAATTCGAAAGGTGTTTTCAGAAATATATGAAGAGTTGGCTACAAGCACATTTGCCAACTATTCCTATTACGGGCATAAGCTAAATTTGAATTAGTCACTCCCAAATCATCCCTGACAATGTCATCCCAGATCTTTTGAGATCGTTCTTTTCTTCTTGTTCCTTTGACTTGCATATTTGTAATCCTTTTAGCCCATGACTTATTATCCTTGCGTTCTACATGACCAAACTATCTCAGTCTACCCTTCCTGATTACCATTCCGACCCAATCCCATCGTCCGATTTAATGTAACACCCGTCTTAATATTTTCATTACGTTTTTTATGCTATTATGAGCACTTTTGTGTTTGTAAAACATTTAGTTTCTTGTAATGAGAAAATGCTTTGTTTTTGAACCACAGATTTGACAGTGTGCCGTAAAGAAGTTGCAGCAGTTGCCTTAAGTTGTGAATGTCTGCGTAGGCGCGTGCTATAAAGAATGGATGAGCAGCATTGCCCAAGGTGTAAAACAAGCTCCTATACAAATCCAAGCTTACGATTATTGGTAAACGTCTGTGGTCATAAATTGTAAGTAGTTACGGAAAAGTTATTTATTTTTGTTATTTCTTCCAAAGTACAAGTTCAATCTTTTTTGGCGATTGAATTGGGAGAACGGTTCGCTAAGTTAATGAAAAAACAACTAAATTTTGTAGGAACTTTTAATTACCTTTTTTCCAATATTAACAACTGACACGTCTCCATGAGCATGGATAAATTTGTACAACATCCATATATTTTTACACTTTCAATCAATAGGAATCAACTGTATAATAGAAATTACAGATATGTTTTCGGTAGGCTAATGACCAGTGGTTATCAATAAATTACTCAGCCTAGAAACGCAGGAGATCAATTTAATTGTTTTGTTTAGTCAAAGTTTGCCCCGGTCCACTAAAAGACTTTAATTTGAAATCATTTCGTACTCCGTGAGAGTAAAAAAGTTCTCAAGCAAGGTTACTAGAGGGATGGTTACTAAGTCAGAGATTCCTTTCAGCGAAGGTGGAGATTGTTAAATGTTCACTTTTACGGAGGAAAGTCTTTTAAAAGACCGGGACCACTCATGCCCATGAATAATTAAATTGATCCCCATAACCCTCTTATGACCCTCCATGACCCCCATGAGCTTTTATAGGCAGAGATAATTATAAATAACTACTAGGAAACATATTTTTAAAAATTTTGTTGTTCAGCTGATTTCTACTGACAGCAAGTTTAAAAATGTTTTGATATTGTAAACATTTATCATTGAGCCATATTCGCGGATACGAGCGAAAGCTGAATATCAGAGAAAAGAACTTGGAGGTTCCTATGAATTAAGTCATTGTTTTTTCATTAACTTTCTACTAGTGTTGCCATCAAATTACTTCTCTAAGGTATATAATACCTTTTTGTATTTCAATGCGAGTTAGTTGTAGAAAGTCTTGAATGTTGACATTTTTATATTTGGAGAAACAGCTTCGTTCTTGTTTCTCTGGTTTTGATTATGTACACTTTAGTACATGGAGAATCATTGAAAATCATGATTTCTAATGTGGTATTTCATACTTTGATATAGGTAAAGGTGTTATCTTTCCGTGAATGCAAGAATAACACTTTTTTAGATTTTTCAAGCGTTAATCCAAGTATCGCACTGTTTCTTAATTAACAAAACCAGAAGAAGCATTAAAATATGTGACATTGTCACTTAATTTGATCTCCCATATGGTAAAACCTTGACTCACATAAAACATCTAACTTAGCTCCTTCAATTTTTGGTACAAATGCTACAGCTTAAATTTGAAAGAAAACATGAGAAATCTCTCTTCCTCCCAATCGCAACTTTTGCTTCGAAAACTTTAACATTTAAGAAATCTGAAATGCAATGTTTAAGAGCAAACCCTAGATGTAGAATTAGATATGAGATTATTAAAAACTAGCCGGATATAGAAATTTCTTTCATTAATGCAATGTGAACAAGAGTAATGTTTAAACACGTTAAGAGTCTGCCATATTCAGTAGTGTCTTACGCATATTGGCTTGATTTTAACAACCTTCTTAAATGGTAGAAAGATAAACTCGTGCAGGAATTTCCATAAGGGAAAGTGAAACTGAAGCCTTGTGTTGTAAAAAAGGGAGGGAGCTGATCAGAACGAGGAACATGAGCATTCCAGAACAGAACTTGCAGGCAGGCAAACAAGAAGCAAGATACAGTGTGTCCTAAAGATGGAAACTTATCTTGTGTACGCTTACGAAACAGATTATGTGTCATAAAGAAAACAGTTTCCTAATGTGAGAAATTAATTCAAGATAAATTATCCTGGCTTCTAATAAATGGAAATAGTTGTTATATATGTTATAACTTTTTATTGCAGTCATATTTGAATTTTGGCTGTTTGTTTAGTTTATATAAAGCAAAAAAGCAGATCGAAGCACTGCTAGTATGATTTATTTTGAAATAGTATCCATTACGATTACTATTCATTTGTCTGTTTTATCCTGTCTCCTACAGATGCCAAACGTGTGTTGATGTCTTATTTACAAGACCATCAGCTGCCTGTTATGAATGCAATACCCCTTTGAGAAGAAGCGATTTTCGTCTTCAGCAATTTGAAGATGCCATCGTAGAAAGAGAAGTTGACATAAGGAAAAAGATTGTAAAAATGTAAGTTGCTTCACATTGTGATTACTTGTCTTTACTTGGAATTACGCGTGGCACACTGTTATCAACCGCAGCAATAAAGTACAGTCGAATTGGAATTTCATTCTATTATTGTTGTGCGTTTTTACTCACCCTGTTTTGGCCCCTACCGTGCAACAGAAACCGATTACTTAAATTTAAATTTTGAAAAATCATTTGTAAACTGTAAACCAGCGTGCATAATTACTACATTCTTCTTATTTTTGCCTTGGATAACAACTTTATATTTAGTCCCTGAAAGTAAAAGGGTTTAAGACGTCACTGTGTTTAAATGCTTGAAAAATTTCTGTAAATATGTACGAAAGTTAACTGTCAACAGCTGTTTCGACATTACAGATGTACGTGAGGCATATTTTTAAAAATGAAACACAAATCGTGTATATGCATGTAAGAACAGACTCAGTATATGTTTAAACTAATTTTCCAAAACATTGTGTGAAAACGCTGTTTGAAGGAAAGAACCCCGTCACGGATTTGAAAATGAAAATATAGCAGGAAAAATGATTAACATCAAAAGTTAACCAGTGAGTTTTACTTTTAAATCTAGCTGTCGGTGATTAATTAATTAAGTAGAAACTGTGGGTAGTAGTATTTTGGTCCGTTAGTTTTGAAAAACTTTCTTTAGAAAACAGCATTTTCACCAGTGTTAGTATTTAGAAAACCAAGCATCTGTAGTAAGAATCAGCGAAATTAAACCTGTTATCAGTCGGTAGAAGGCTGGATTGATTAAAAACTTTTCCGCCAACTAACTTTAGCAGTAGTTGTGCACTTTTGTTTGGTAGAGTGGACCATCGTAATTTGAAAAATAACGGAAAAAGTAAACAAGAGTTGCAAGGCAGAATCACCCCATAATGCAGTAGTTAAGTGGCATACATATACTTTTTTTCTAACATTTGTGAAATTGTGATTGCTTTTTCAAAAAAGTTTTAGAGTTTTTATAATAAAAATAATAAAAATAAAAATAATAATAATAACAAAGTTCATGTCCAGCATGACAACCCGCACAGGGAGATGGTATTCACCTGCCAGACGAGGAAACTTAACCCCGGCTACCCACCAGTAGCTTTAGAGGTTAAGCACCTTCCTCAATATGTTGATGGTTTCAATGATGGTAGATGTTTGGAGTCCACCCAAGACATCAGGGATGCCCAACTCTTTCAAACGGCGCACCAACTGCTTCTTCACCACTTCTTAGCTTCCGACAACAATTGGGACAAGGCTGGTAGATACGCTGTGTAACTTCCGGATTTGTTGGGCCAAGGGAGAATACTTAGTGACCTTTTCTTCTTCCTTAGCTGTCACATTTCGATAGGAAGGCACAGCAAAATCTACAACCAGCCATCTTTTCTCAGTGCGGTCAACAACAACAACATCCGGACGATTACTTTCCACCTGTTGCATTGCCTCCACTGATCTATCCCACCAGACTTCACACCTACCATTTTCACCCTTTCTAACTTTGTCAGGCACCTCTTCAAACCATTTCCCCGCACATTTCAACCCATACTTCTTGCACAGCTCCCAATATATTCTCAATCCCATCCTATCATGTCGCCTCTTGTTCTCCTTCTGAGCCAGTACCTTACACCCACACGCAACATGCCAAACTGACTCAGATTCCATTCCGCATGCGAGACATAGGACTAACACCAACATCCCACTTCGACTTCTCCAACCTTGCCCTCAATGCTTGCTCTTGAACAGCGAACACAAACGCCTCTGTGCTTTTTGCGAGGAAACCACTCTTAACCCACTGTATTGATCTCTCTGTTGCATTTTCATCCATCTCCCGAAAGAACCTACCATGCAGAGCCTTCTCCATCAATCTCTCCTTTCTCTCCTCAAC